>JAODAL010036612.1:0-41456 GCA_025379985.1 Phyllomedusa bahiana | reverse complement strand
TTTTTCCTTTTTTATGGCAAACTGCTCCAGGTCCTGAGATTTGAAGGGTGCCTTCTCCAAACTGCCATTTTGAGATCTCTGCACAGGTTTTTCTTTGGGATTCAGGTCTGGACTCATTGCTGGCCACTTTAGAAGTCTCCAGTGCTTTCTCTCATACCATTTTATAGTGCTTTTTGAAGTGTGTTTTGGGTCATTGTCCTGCTGGAAGACCCATGACCTCTGAGGGAGACCCAGCTTTCTCACACTGGACCCTACATTATGCTGCAAAATTTGTTGGTAGTCTTCAGACTTCATAATGCCATGCACACGTCAAGCAGTCCAGTGCCAGAGGCAGCAAAGCAACCCCAAAACATCAGGGAACCTTCGCCATGTTTGACTGTAGGGACCGTGTTCTTTTCTTGAATGCCTCTTTTTTTTTTTCCTGTAAACTCTATGTTGATGCCTTTTCCCAAAAAGCTCTACTTTTGTCTTATCTGACCAGAGAACATTCTTCCAAAACGTTTTAGGCTTTCTCAGGTAAGTTTGGGCAAACATCAGCCTGGCTTTTTTATGTCTCGGGGTAAGAAGTGGGGTCTTCCTGGGTATCCTACCATACAGTCCCTTTTCATTCAGATGCCGACTGATAGTACGGGTTGACACTGTGGTACCCTCGGACTGCAGGGCAGCTTGAACGTGTTTGGATGTTAGTCGAGGTTCTTTATCCACCATCCGCACAATCTTGCATTGAAATCTCTCGTCAATTTTTCTTTTCCGTCCAAATCTAGGGAGGTTAGCCACAGTGCCGTGGGCTTTAAACGTCTTGATGACACTGCGCACGGTAGACACAGGAACATTCAGGTCTTTGGAGATGGACTTGTAGCCTTGAGATTGCTCATGCTTCCTCACAATTTGGATTCTCAAGTCCTCAGACAGTTCTTTGGTCTTCTTTTTTTTCTCCATGCTCAATGTGGTCCACACAAGGACACAGGACAGAGGTTGAGTCAACTTTAATCCATGTCAACTGGCTGCAAGTATGATTTAGTTATTGCCAACACCTGTTAGGTGCCACAGGTGAGTTACAGGTGCTGTTTAGTGTTGAGCGATTATTATCGACAAAGTTGAAATCGGCACGGTATTTACGTTGATCGGATTTTGTCGATCACGCGATCACGCGATCACGCGATAATTTAGGTTAAAATCTGTGCATAATCTATTAATATCGCACCATTTTCGGCGCTTCCTGTCATTTTGGCGGGCCAGCAAATCAGCTTACAGAATAAGGCAGGGTGAGATGTGTGTGCGACGTCATGACTGGGATGTGTATGGTTGCGATTGGCTGGAAAATCACATGACCTTGTTTTACATAGAACAGCCCTTCCTGTTCATGATCAGTGTGTGTCAGCGTCTCATAGCAGTAGGACATGCGCTCTGCCTCTGTCCAAAGAGCTCAGCAAACAGCTCAGCGAAATTATTCTATTTTTTTACAGAGACAGCTCTACCTTTAGCTGTGATCCTTAGAACTTAGTTAGATCAGAGATTTGCAGATTTTAGGTAGTTAGGCAGAGACTTTTAAAGGAGCATCTACCGCTGTAAAGTCATGGGGGGGAGCCCGCGGTTGATCACAGACAAGCTCTATAAAGGATACTGGATATTGTACAGCCAAAACTTTGTTTAGACATTGCATTGCCTTATATTAGGATACGGATCTTTTCTAGTAACTGCAGGTCTATTTGTTAGGTGCAAAACTCCACTTTTATTATCATTTCAGATAGGTGTTCTTTTTCAATTTTGCCCAGTCCAGCTTTGTTGATATAGCCACCTAGCAGTTAAATTTGAATTCAGCAATTTTGTAGTCACCACAGGTTGATAGGTGCCAAAAAATACCTTTCATTATCCCGTATATATTTCAGATACGTGTTTTTTTCACTTTGGCGCAGGATAGCTTTGTTGATATAGCCACCTTGCAATTAAAATTGAATCCAGCAACTTTGTAGTCACCACAGGTGTACTGATAGGTGCCAAAAATACCTTTTATTATCCGTATACATTTCAGACAGTTTTTTTTTCACTTTTGGTCAGTCAAGCTTTGTTGATAGAGCTACTTTGCAGTTAAATTTGAATACAGCAATTTTGTAGTCACTACAGGTGAATTGATAGGTGCCAAAAATACCGTTTATTATCCGTATACATTTCATACAGGTGTTTTTTTTCACTTTTGGTCAGTCAAGCTTTGTTGATAGAGCTACTTTGCAGTTAAATTTGAATGCAGCAATTTTGTAGTCACCACAGGTGAATTGATAGGTGCCAAAAATACCGTTTATTATCCGTATACATTTCAGACAGGTGTTTTTTTCACTTTTGGTCAGTCAAGCTTTGTTGATAGAGCTACTTTGCAGTTAAATTTGAATACAGCAATTTTGTAGTCACCACAGGTGAATTGATAGGTGCCAAAAATACCGTTTATTATCCGTATACATTTCAGACAGGTGTTTTTTTTCACTTTTGGTCAGTCAAGCTTTGTTGATAGAGGTACCAAGCACTTAAATTTGAATACAGCAATTTTGTAGTCACCACAGGTGAATTGATAGGTGCCAAAAATACCGTTTATTATCCGTATACATTTCAGACAGGTGTTTTTTTCACTTTTGGTCAGTCAAGCTTTGTTGATAGAGGTACCTAGCACTTAAATTTGAATACAGCAATTTTGTAGTCACCACAGGTGAATTGATAGGTGCCAAAAATACCGTTTATTATCCGTATACATTTCAGACAGGTGTTTTTTCACTATTGGTCAGTCAAGCTTTGTTGATAGAGCTACTTTGCAGTTAAATTTGAATACAGCAATTTTGTAGTCACCACAGGTGAATTGATAGGTGCCAAAAATACCGTTTATTATCTGTATACATTTCAGACAGGTGTTTTTTTCACTTTTGGTCAGTCAAGCTTTGTTGATAGAGGTACCTAGTAGTGTTGAGCGATTTTTATCGACAAAGTTGAAATCGGCAAGGTTTTTATGGTGATCGAAATTTTCAGATCATAGTTTCATAGTTTTATTTCATAGTTTGTAAGGCTAAAAAAAGACAAGTCGTCCATCTAGTTCAGCCTGTTGTGCTAAGGTGTTGATCCAGAGGTAGGCAAAAAACCCCAATGAGGTAGAAGCCAATTGTCCTCATTTTAGGGAAAAATTCCTTCCTGTCTCCAATCTGGCATTCAGATAAATCACTGGATCAATGACCCCTCTCCTCAATCCTAGTCACTATAACTTGTTATATTATTACGCTCCAGAAATGCATCCAAACCCTTTTTGAACTCGGTTATTGAATTCACCATGACCAGTCCCTCTGGCAGAGAATTCCATAGTCTCACTGCTCTTACAGTAAAGAATCCCTTTCTATGTTTATGTAGAAACTTTCGTTACTCAAGACGTAAATGATGCCCCCTTGTTCTAGATACAGCCCTGTGTATAAATAAATTTCGTGGAAGATCTCTATATTGACCTTTGATGTATTTAAACATATTATATTATGTCCCCCGAAGCCTTCTTTCTCTAAACTAAATAACCCTAATCTTGCAATCTTTCTGTGTACTGTAGTCCACCCAGTCCTTTATTATTTTTGTTGCCCGCCTTTGTACCTGTTCAAGCTCTACAATGTCTTTCCTGTGCACTGGTGCCCAAAACTGTACACAATATTCCATGTGTGTGTCTAACCAGTGACTTGTATAATGGGAGAATAATGTTCTCATCATGTGCATCTATGCCCTTTTAATGACCCCATGATCCTATTTGCTTTGGCTGCTGCTGCCTGACACTGGCTGCTACAATTAAGTTTATGTCCACCAGGATTCCCAAGTCCTTCTCCAAGTCACTTTTACCCAGTGTTTTTCCATTTAACATGTAATCATGTAATGGATTTCTCTTCCCATGTGCATAACCTTGCATTTATCAGTGTTAAACCTCATCTGCCATTTCCCTGCCCAGGCCTCCAACTTATCCAGATCCCTTTGTAATAACATATTATCCTCTATTGTGTTGATTACTTTACAGAGCTTAGTATCGTCTGCACAGATCGATATTCTACTGTGTATTCCTGTGTAAGATCATTAATGAAAATGTTAAAGAGGATAGGGCCCAATACTGACCCTTGTGGTACCCCACTAGTAACAGCGATCCAGTCTGAGTATGTACTGTTAATTACGATAATTAAGGTTAAAATCTGTGCACCATCTATTAAGATCGCGCCATTTTCGGCGCTTCCTGTAATTTTGGCGGCCAGCAAATCAGATTACACAATAGAGCAGGGTGAGATGTGTGTGCGATGTCATGACTGGGATGTGTATGGTTGCGATTGGCTGGAAAAATCACATGACCTCGTATTACATAGAACAGCGTTTCCTGTTCAGCCTTAGTGTCTCTCAGCGTCTCATAGGAATAGGACGTGCGCTCTGCCTGTGGCCAAACAGCTCAGCGAATTAGTCTATTTCTGCACAGAGAAACCTCTACTATTAGCTGTGATCCTTCCAAATTAGTTAGATTAGAGATTTGAAGATTTTATGTAGTTAGCTAGAGAATTTTAAAGCAGCATCTACCGCTGTAAAGTCAGAGGGGGTGGGGGGGGCCCGCGGGCGAACACATACAAGCTCTATCTATAAAGAACACTGGATAAAGTTCACCAAGACTTAGTGTAGACATTGCACTGCAATATCTTTATTATTAAGAGTTTGCTATTGAATATTTCCGGGATATTGGGCAGCCTGAACTTATTTTGGATACACATTTTTCTAGAAAACTGCAGGTCCCCTTTTGGGGTCAAAACTCCACTTTTAATTTTCGTTTACTTTCAGATAGGGGGTTCATTTTCAATTTCTACCAATTCCACCTTTTTTGATATACCCACCTTGCATTTTTAAATTTTACAACCCCACCCAACTTGTATTAAACACGGGTTGTTTTTCCCAAAAAAATACCGTGTATCAAAACGAAAAAAAAAAAAAATTACGTGCTTTTTTCTTTTGCGCAAAAAGCTTTGTTCTTTTACGAGCATCCACTTTAAATTTTAAAAACAGCAATTCTATAGTCACCACAGGTGAATTAAAAGGGTGAAAAAAAATACCGGGGTTGGTATTTAGGGAAAACATAAATAAATTTTTTTTTTTTTGCCCTTTTGCGCACCCCCCTTTTTCTTTAAAGCAAAACCACGAAAATCTTAAAAACAGCAATTTTTTTTAGTCCCCACGGGTAAATTTTTGAAAGGTAAAAAAAAATACCGTGTATTTTTAACGAAAAATAAAAAATTTAACGTTTTTTTTTACTTTTGCGCCCCCAGCTTTTTTTCCTTTTGACGCGGGCATCCACGAAAATTTTTAAAACACCCAATTCTATAGTCACCACGGGGGAAATTTAAAAGGGGTGAAAAAAATACCTTTGTATTATACGAAAACAAACCCAGATACGTTTTTTAAAATTTTTTTTTTCCCGCCCCCCGCCTTTTGTTCATTAAACGATTTTCCCCAAAAATTTTAAAAACAGCTTTTTCTATAGTCACCAAGGTGAATTAAAAGGGTTCAAAAAATACCTTTGAAAAAAATAAAAAAAAACATAAACATACGGGGTTTTTTTGACTTTTGCGCACCCAGCTTTGTTCCATTGACCGCATCCACTTTAAATCTTAAAAAAAGAAATTTTCTATAGTCACCACGGGTAAATTAAAAAAGGTAAAACAAAAAAACGGTATTTACGAAAACATAACAAAAGGGTTTTTTTTGGGACTTTTGCCCCACCCAGTTTTGTTAAATTGACGAAAGCACCCCACGTAAATTTTAAAAAACACAATTCTATATTCACCACAGGGGAAATTGAAAGGTGAAAAAAAATACCGTGTTTAAAACAAAAAACATAACAGATATTATTTTTTTACTTTTTCCCCAGTCCGGGATTTTTTTGATAAAACCCCTTGCATTTTAAAATTTGAATCCAGCAATTTTTTTTTGATTGGGAGGGTTTTTGAGAATAGCTGGGGTTTTTGCCGTCTTTTAATAAAGATTTTCCCAAAACGTTTTTCCCCCCCCTACCTTCCCCAAATTTTTATATTTTGAACAGGGAGCGAAATGCAGGGGGTAAGCGGGGCAAAGGGGGTTTTTAAAGCACATGGGGGGGTGGGGAAACGAGAGAAGGTGCTCCCCCCCTTTGGGCTGGTGCCCAAAAACTTTTTCATGCCAGCGGATCTTTCAATTGCAGGCCCTTTTCACCCTGTAAATCGCTGGGTCAGGGCCCTGTAAATTTTAAAGGGAAAAACATCGTCGCCAATCTGTCCTTCAGGGGTTTTAATGAAACCCTTTCATCTACAGTCTTCCTCCTCGTCCTCCCGTCACGGCCAAAAAATGTCGTCATCAGCTTTCACACCCTTCCAAACCCAACATGAAGCAGCCCAAATGTTAACTCTTTGTACCCACCACTTGGATAATCCTTTTTATGAAGACCTCTTTGATGACAAAATGGGGTTTGGGGTCAAAAGCCATGTTAAAAGATCAAGGGGGGAATGTTTTAAAGTCTGCTCTGACGCCCATTTTACGGGCCCAAATCAAGGGGGTTGAAGGAAGCCGGTAAAATGGGAAAAAAACCCCCGGGCGGTCGGAAACCCCCTTTTCAGTCCCCCTTGCTTGTACCCCCGCACTTCGGGAAGGCAAAAAGTCAGGACGACCAAGTCACCTGTGGTTAAAGTTTGATGTTTATGAGGGACACCTGCGGATCCATCCTGGCCCTTTTCCGCAGAATTTGCTTTGCACGTTTTCATAGTGGACGGGGAGGAAAAACATGGGGTAGTGTCAATAGGGGTTCCCCCGCCAAAAAAGGGGGAAAGGGGCGTGGGCAAAGTCCGTGATATGATTCCGCCCCCAAGGGTGTCAAGCGAAAACCCCCGCTCCTCGCTTATCCCCGTCAAAAAGGTCCAGGACCTCTCAACCTGGGCCTTTTTTGAGCAAGCCTTTTGATTCACCAAGCGTTTGTCATATGCCCCCTTTTCCCGGGGTAAAACGCATAAAGTAGGGGCAAAAAAACCTTAATTTGGTTTTAAACCCCCAAAACCAACATTTTCCAAAGTCACTTGCGGCAAATTCCCATGAGTAAAATGGGGGGGAACATTTGGGCCAAAAAAGGCCGGGACCAACCCCGGGCCTCCAACCATTTCACACCCTTCGCCCCTCCCCCTTCCCCCCTCCCGCCACCACCAAGCTTTCCCTCACTCCCCAAATGCTCTCAGGTCATAAATCAGGGATCAGCCCCCCGCTTCCCCCCAAACCGCCCGCCCGAGTACCACCAGCACCACCGGGGGGGACCCCCCCTTTACCCCCCCCTTTTCCGCCATTTGACGACCTGCACGCCGAAACAGCGGCCATCTAGAAAGCCACCTTTCTGTCCCCCGGTTTTTTGGGAGCAGAAGAAACATTTTAAACCCCAAAACCCATCCCAAACCCAAAAAGCCTGAATGTCGTCATTCCCGGGCCCTTTTGGGCCTTTTGGAAATTTTTCCCTTTTCCCCCTTTTGGGGGACCCCAAAATTGGTTCCCCCAAGTAAAGGGCCCTCCCCCTTCCCCCAATACCAGATGGGGAGCAGGCATTTTTTTTGGGCCAAAAAAGACCGTCCCCCCCTGGCCCCCCCCATGCATCAAAAATTTCAAGCGCTTTGGGCCTGCATCTGTGCCCGGGGAAAAGTCCTTTCCAACCACCGCCCAACTTTGGAATGTAAGAAAGGGCCAAAGGGCCCCGCTATTTTCTGTGACAGCTCACTGGGTGAGCTGGGGGGGATGTCCCCCGGGGGGGTTTGACGTGGCTTTTTCAGGCTCGGCGCAAGCTCTTCAAAACCGCAGGGATGGTGGGAAAAAGCTCTTTCCCCCAAGGGCCTTTGGGGGCAATTTACTTGGGCCCCGAGGGCCCCCAGGCCTGGTTTAAATTTTAAAAAAAGCCTTTGGGAACCCCTTCCCCACACAGGTCAGGAGCTGTGGGGGCGGCTCTCCGCAACGAGGGCCCCCGGCGGCCGGGGTTGATGACAAAAACCTTGTGCCAGGCAAGGTGGGGTGCGATAACGGGGGAAATCTTTCTTTGGGTGCCCTTAAGTTTGGGGGGGCTGGAGCAAAATCCCTTGCTTGGCACATGTCATGAACCTTGTCGTCCCCGGGAAATTTTTAAAAGAGCCTTTCCCGGGTCCCGGACTTTTCCCGGAAGAAAGGCTCGGGGTTGAGTTTTCCCCTTTTTCCCCCGTTCGCACCCTGCTTCGTCCCCCGGGTGGGGGTGGGGGGTTGCGTGGGTTTAAATCCGGCCTCCCCGGGGCAAACCCGGTTTTTTTTGTTGACGTTTGGGAACACGCTGGAATTCCAACCCCCCCACATGCTTCCAGGCCCCTTGGGGGAGCAGCGCCCGCCCCTTTCGCAGTACGAAGTGACAAAAATGGCCCCCACAAGCCGCGGTGCGGAACCCCCTGGGGTTTTTTTGGAAACCACCCTTTTATGGGGTTTAATGCAGGGGGAAAGAGCTCTGCCCCCACCTTTTCAGTTTTTAAAAAAGCCAAAAAATGGTTTAGTGCGGCGATGCCCCTTTTCAGCCCTGGGGCATTGTGGTGTCTTTAAATTCTGGGAAAGAAAACGTTGGACCCCTCTGGAAAACCCTCAGGGCCCCCCAAACCCAAGGAGGAGGAACGGGCAAAAGTCAGACCGGAAACCTTTCTCTCCGTCAAAACCACAAGGCCCGACAGTTTTTCAAATTTTATTGGGCTTCAATTAGGGATGGTTTTTAGGGGCCCGAGCTAGGCAAGGTTGGGAAACCCCAGCTCTCAGGGGGCATCAACTGAGGCAATTTAGGGGTGTGTTGAAGCTGTTCCGGAGGAAACGGAGGAAGGAGGAGGAGGTTAATCCCCCAAACACCAACCCTCCCTGCCCTTGGAAAAAGGTTGCGGTGGGAATTTGAGGGGAGATGGGGGAAGATGGTTTTTTTAGTGCCCCCCCACCCAGGGTTTGGGGAAATCAAGGCTCCCTCTCTCACATGAGTGCTTGGATGCTCCCTTTTCCCCCAACCCTGAAACCCCGCAATTTAAAGGGCCCTCAAAAAGAAAAAACAGTTATGGGGGGGCCAACCTCCTGGGTTTCCCCCGGAAAAAAAACAAAAATCAGCACTTTCCTTCCCCCACCCAAATTTGAGAGTTTAAAAAGCAGGGAAAAGGAACCCCTTTCTGAAATTTTCAAAATGGAGAAAATAGTTGGTCTGCTTCACATTCTTCAAATGTCACGGTTTGGGGGGAAAAACGCCAACCCACGTTTACAGCAGTAAAAGGGGCCAAGTTAGCCCTTTAAAGGCAGCAGCGGGAACAGGGAAAAGGGAAGGGGGGGCAGAAGGGCCCAATGGGGTTTACCCCCTGCCAATCATTTTTTACCCCCCTCACCAAAGCAAAGCAATGCAGCCAACTAAAAAAACCCAGAGGGCCAGCTTTAAAATCATGGTGGGACGACTAGCCCCCCCCGCCCTCTCAACACCGATGTTTTTGGGATGTGTTCCCGGGCCCAATAACTTCTGGGTATCCAAAAGGGGCCCAAAGGGCCCAAACTGGCCCGCCCCTGGCCCTAGAGGTGTTTTTTCCTGCACACAGCCAGCGTTTATATCTGAGCGGAAAATTCAGCACAGCTGGAGGGGTAATTAAAATTTCAAAACATCCGGCTTTTTCCCCAGATAATGTGGGATCGTTTGACTTTTTTTTCAAGAAAGAAAACAGGAAAGGATTCTGATGATGTTGGGCCCCAATTGACGAGGCAAACCCATTTTGCTGGTCTACTTCACATTCCCCCTCCAAACCCGAAATGGTTTCCCCCTTGAAAAAATTGTTTTTTAAAAAGGGTCATTTTTTACTGCAATTTTTATTTCAATTCCCCAACAGTTCATTTTGCTTTGGGTTTTTCTGGAGGGGACTAAAAAAACACCAAAGGGTTTTATGACAAAACCCCAAAAACCTTTACTCCCCCCTTTAACTTTTTTGAATTTTTCACATTTCAAAAGGGTTTTGGGGGCCCTGTTTCCTTTCCCAAATTTTTTAAAAGTGGCGGGGAAGTCCCTATTTTTAATTTTTTGGGGTCATGTTGCTGTGAATACACAATAATCATGGGGCCTTTGGAAACAGAAATGGGGGCTTTAAGTGGGATTTCTCCTTCACATTTTTTTAAAAGTGGCCGAGAAGTCATTTTTATAAATTTTTTTGGGTCATGCTGCTTTTAAATGGAGGCCCAAAATTTTCCCGGTCCTATTCCCAAAAAAATTTTTTGTTTCTAATAGACATTTGTTCTCACAATTGTCAAAATGGCTATGGGTTCCCTTTTTTGGGAATTTTTTTGGGGGGCAAATTTTTCTTTTACATGCAGCTATCTACAGGGCCTATTATAAAAAAAGTTGTTTCTAACAGTCAATTTTTTTTCTTCACAAAAATTTTCCAAATGGCCAAGGGTTTTCCCTGCTTTTTTAATTTTTGGGGGGCATTTTTTCCCCGTGAATGCAGCCCATTTCTACAGGTCCTATTCCTAAAAAATGTTTTTTTTTTTCTAAAAAGACATTTGTTCCCTTTACAATGGTCCCAAAAAGGGGTTAAGGGGGTGGTGTGGTTTAGAAACAGGGAAGGTAGGACACTGTTAAAGGGAAATATTGCAAAATGACTTGTTTTTGCAAGATCTTTTTAAAAAAGCAAACAATCCCTTTATTTAGACAACCCATTTTAAAACAATTAAAAAAAGAGAAACCAAAAAACATGGGGGGATTCCATCCCATTTTTAAAAAAGTGTTTTTTTAGAATTAAAGTACTAAAAAACTTGCCCTGTACAAAAAAAGCTGTTAAAAAATTCCCCTGAATTGTACAAGGGGGGGTACAGGAAAACTTGACCAATTTTTTTGGTTATTCGAGGACATGGAGTATGGAGCACGGACCGAGAACAAAATACAAAAGACCATTTCCCCCCAGCACCCTTTAGTAAAATGAGGAAAAAAAAATGCCCCCATAAAGGGCACCCGGGTTAAAAAGGAGCGTTAACCACCAGTATTTCCCAAATGAAGCTCCCAATTGGGCCAAAACCCCAAACGGGGGGGGAAGCGCTACCCAGGTTTTTTGACTGTGTACTGAGGGAAAGGGTGGAGTTCTCACACTTCCGGCTTCCGCACTCTGCTTCCCGCACGACAGTTTTCGTTTTCCCGGGTCCCTCAGGGATTTTAACCTGCTTGTTAATAGTGACGGGCGCCCGCCGGGCTCTCACCCCACCCACTGTTTTCCCCCCCGGGGCCCCGGGGGATCTGTGGCCCCGGACAGAATATCAATGTCCAGGAAACTAAAATGGGGGGTTGAAAGGGCTCCTTTTTTTTCCCCGGGACTTTTTTTTAAAAGTGGGGAGTCATGCAGGGTTTTTGGGGGTCAAGCTTTTGGCCCAGGACAGGATAGGCAATGTCCTTAAAAATAAAAAAGGGGGGTTGAAAGAAATCCTTTTTCCCGGGACTTTTTAAAACTGGGTGTTTGCAGGTTTGGGGCTCATGATGTGGGCCCCGGACCCGGGGGAAATCCCAAAGTCCAGTGGAAAAATAAAAAGGGGGTTGAAAGACCTTTTTCCCGGGATTTTTCGATAGCCAAAAGTAATCGTCAACACTAGTACCCAACAATTTTAAAATTTTTAAAAAATCAATTTTGTAGTCCCACAGGGGAATTTTAAAAGGGGCCCAAAAAAACCGTTTATTTTCCCTAAACATTTTCCCGACAGGTGTTTTTTTCACTTTTGGACGGGCAAGGGTTTGTTAGAGTTTCTTTGCAGTTAAATTTGAATACAGCAATTTTGTAAACATACAGGTGAATTGATAGGGGCCAAAAAAAACCGTTTATTATTTCCGGTTTTAACATTTTTGCAGGTGTTTTTTTCACTTTTGATAAGTCAAAACCCTTTTTTTGAAAAAGGCTACCCTTTTTTTAAAAATTTGAATACACAACTTTGTAGTCACCAAATTGAATTAATAGGTGCCAAAAAACCGTTTTTATCCGAATTTCATTTAGGGCAGGTGTTTTTTTTTTCCCTTTTTGGGCAGTCAAAACTTTTTGATAGAGTACTTTACAGTTTTAAATTTGAATTTCAGCCAAAAATTTTAGTTTAAACCCCAGGGAATTGGGTAGATGCCCAAAAAAAAACCGTTTATTATCCGTTTTACATTTCGACCCGGGTTTTTTTTTTACTTTGGTCAGTCAAACTTTGTTTTATAGAAACTACTTTGCAGTTAAATTTGAAAAACAGCCCAATTTTTTTAATCACCCCGGTGAATTGTAGGTGCCAAAATACCCTTTATTATTGTATAAATTTCAGACAGGGGTTTTTTTTTCACTTTTGGTCATCAAGCTTTGTTGAAAAAGGTACCTAGCACTTAAATTTGAATACAGCAATTTTTGTAGTCCAAACCCCAGGTGAATTTATTTGGTGCCAAAAATTTCCCCTTTATTAAACCGTATACCTTTCAGACAGGTTTTTTTTTTTCACTTTTGGTTTAGTCAAACTTTGGGTTTATAGAGCTACTTTGCGGTTTTTAAAATTTGGGGTACAAACAATTTTGTAGTCACCACAGGTGAATTGATAGGTGCCAAAAATACCGTTTATTATCCGTATACATTTCAGACAGGTGTTTTTTTTCACTTTTGGTCAGTCAAGCTTTGTTGATAGAGCTACTTTGCAGTTAAATTTGAATGCAGCAATTTTGTAGTCACCACAGGTAAATTGATAGGTGCGAAAAATACCGTTTATTATCTGTATACATTTCAGACAGGTGTTTTTTTCACTTTTGGTCAGTCAAGCTTTGATGATAGAGGTACCTAGCACTTAAATTTCAATCCAGAAATTTTGTTTGATTTGAGGATTTGAGAATAGCTTGATATTGCCGTCTTTTAATAAGCGACTTTCCAAAACTATTCCATACCTTCTCAAATGTTTTATCTTTCTGAACATGGAGCGAAATTCAGGTGGTAAGCGAGCAAAGAGGGGGTAGGACATGGGGTACAGGTACGAGAGAAGGTGCTCCTTCTAGTGCTTGCGACAACACGCATGTCAGCGGATCGTCAGTTGCAGGACCGTCAGGCCTGTCATCGCTGGGTCAGGGCCCTGTGACTCTCAGTAACGAACAGCGTCGCCAATCTGTTCTTCAGTGGTTAATGCAACCTGCATCCAGCAGTCTTACCTCCTCGTCCTCCCAGTCACGGCCACAAATGTCATCATCAGCATCATCAGCATCCGTCCAACATGAAGCGAAGGCAGCCCAAATATCAACTCGTGTACCCACCACTGTGGATAATCCATTTTCTGAAGACCTCTTTGATGACAAAATGCGGTTGGGGTCAGAAGGCATGTTAAAAGATCAAGAGGCCAAAGAGGATGAATTTGTCTGCTCTGACGCCCAGTTACTGATGCCATCAGAGGAAGATAAGGAAGCCGGTCATTCGGCAAAAAAACCGGGCGGTCTGCAACGCCTTGCAGTGCCCCTTGCTTGTAGCCCGCAGCTTCTGGATGCAGAAAGTCAGGACGACCAAGTCACCTGTGTTGATGATGATGGTGATGACGACATTGCGGATCCATCGTGGTCTTTTCCGCAGAATTTGCTTGCGAGCGCTTCATCACTGGACGAGGAGGAAGACGATGGGGTAGTGTCAATACGGGTCCCGCCTCAAAAAGGGAGAGGATGGTCGCAGAAGTCCGCTGATATGATTCCGCCAGCCACGGTCAGCGGAAACCCGCCGCTCCTCGCTTATCGCCGTCAAAAAGGTCCAGTAACTCTCAAGCCTGGGCCTTCCTTGAGCAAGCTCTGATCACCCAGCGATGTTCATATGCTGCGCTTTGCCGTAACTCATAAGTAGAGGCAAGAATCTTAATGTGGTTAACCACCACCAAACATGTCTAAGCACATGCAGTGAATGCATAGTTGTAAATGGAGGCAACACTTGGCCAAAAAGGCCAACCGACCCCGGGCCTCCAACCACTGTACACCCTCTGTCTCCGCCTCCTCCTCCTCCGCCACCACCAAGCGTTCCTCAGTTGCCCATGTCTCACAGACAGTCATGATCAGGGATCAGCTTCCTCTTCAGCCTCCACCATCGCCCGAGTACCACCAGCACCACCAAGACCCTTCTCTTTTCGCCAATTTGACGACATGCCCGCCGTAGCAGCGGCCAGTCTAGCAAGCCAGCCTTCTGTCTTCCAGGTTGGGAGGTAAAGAAACACTTTAACCAAACCATCCCAAAGCCAAAAGCCTGAATGCTGCATTGCCATGCTTTGGCCGTTGGAAATGTTGTCTTTGCCATCAGGTGGACACAGATGGGTTCCGCCACGTCATGGCCCTTGCCTGCCCCCAATACCAAGATGGCCGAGCAGGCATTTCTTTGGCCAGAAAAGCTGTCCCTGTCCCAGGCCAGGCCACGTGTCATCTAAAATTTCAAGCGCGTTTCTGCACTGTGTCCGAAAAAGTTCCATCTCAGCCACCGACACATGGACTATAAGCACGGCCAAGGCCGCTAATATCTCTGTGACAGCTCACTGGGAGCTGGGTGGATGACTCTGGTCGTGACGGTGGCTCTCAGCTCGGGCGCACACGCTCTTCAAAACCGCAGGGATTGGTGCAGGGCTCTTTCCCCCCAGGTCCACTGGTGGCCTCACGGGCCCAAGAAACCAGGCCTGTTGAAATTAATTGTCTTGGAGACCCTCCCCCACACAGGCGTCAGAGAGCAGTGGACGGCTCTCCGCAACGAGACCGAGCGCTTGCTGGGTGATAAAACCTTGTGCCAGGCGAAGGTAGTGTGCGATAACGGGACGAAATCTGCTGGCCGCCCCTTATGACCGTAGGCTGAGCTGGGATCTGGACACCTGCTGAAGAAGCTCGAGGTCGAGTTCGCACTTCGCCGTTCGCACACCTGCTTCGTCCCGCCTGGCTGCGTTGCAGCGTCAGCTCGGCCTCCCCGTCAACCGTCTCATTGTTTGACGTTGCAACACTCAGGAATTCCACCCACCACATGCTCCAGCAATTGTGGGAGCGCGCAAGTCCATTACGCAAGTACAAGTGACACATGGCCTCGACAAGCAGCGGTGCGGACACTCGGGGTGTTGATCCACACGGAGAGTGGAGGCAGGTGAAACGAGCTCTGCACCATCCTTGCCAGTTTTGAAGCGAAGCCACCAAAAATGGTCAGTGCGGACGATGCCCTTGTAGGAAAAACATGAGCATATAGTGGTGACTTAGTTCTGGAACGATCACGCGTTGGACATTCTCGAAACATCAGGTCCGCCAGCACGAGTAGGAGACGGACACAGATGCGGGAACAACGGAGCCTCTTCTCTCCGTCAAATCCACAAGGCCCGACAGATTTCTCAATTTTATCGGATCTTCATTAGGCAGTGGTTACGGGGCCAGGACTAGTGCAAGGCGGCGCACACTCTCAAGTGTGCATCATCATGAGCAACGTCAGGCCTGTGTTGAATCTGTTCCGGAGGAAGCGGAAGGAGAGGAGGAGGTAAACCTAGACAAACCCAGACGTTACCAGTCGTCCCATCTGCCTTGGAAAGAGGGTGTGGCGCGAATTTGAGGCGGTGCGAGGAAGATGAGAAAATCAGTTTGCTAGTGCCCCTCGACCCAGAGGCTTAGGGAAATCAAGGCTCGCACTCTCACAATGAGTGCGTATGAATGCTCGCATTTTCCTCAACATGATCCTCGCATTAAGAGCCATCAAAACAGAACAACACAGTTACATGTGGGTGGCCACCCTCCTGGAACACCCGGGAGACAACAAACCGAAAACTCAGCACTTCTCCGTCCACCACACCCAAATAGAGAGTAACAATGACAAGGAATATGGGACACTGCAGATTGATCAACTGTAGACCATCTGTTGCGCTTCTTCACGTTCTTCAAATGTTCACGGTGGAACAACATCAGCAAGACGTGAAGCAGTAGAGTGCCAAGCAGGCCCGTTAGCCGGCAGCCTACGCAGCCGCCGGCAAGGTGGCAGAAGCCTCTAATGGTGACCTCTTGGCAATCTTTACTTACCACCCTCACCAACGCATGCAATGCCAAGGGACACCCCACATTCCAACACAACACAGCAAAGACCAGCTAAGACTCATGGTGCAGCGGGACTATCTGCGTCTCAACACCGATGTTTTTTGTTAATGTGTTCCGGACCCACATAGAACTTCTGTGGTATCGACAAAAGAGAGTGGACGAATGGCCCGTGCTGGCTCGCCATCGACCATAGACAGTGTTTCTGTCCTGCCCAGCAGCCACTCACATGATCTGTGAAGGCGGAACTTCAGACACAGCTGGAAGAGAGAGCCAACTTAGCAGACTAACGCATCCGGCTTTCACCACAAGAAATAATGTTCGATCGTTTGCGACTTCTAATCCAAGATGATCAAGGCATGGATCCTCTGATGTGTCTTGTGCCCCAATTGCCGCGTGTCCCCGATATAGTTGCCGTCTACTTCACATTCATCTTCAACAGACAAATGGTCCTCTGAAAAAATGTTTTGTTTTAAAAGGAAATTCTTACTGCAATTTTTATTCTCAGTTCCAACAGATCATTTTGCTGGTGTTCGTCTGCTGTGAAGGACGACAGTACAAAGACACCACAAGGAATTCATACAAAACACGATATAACCATTTACTCACTTATCTTAGAATTCTATCGCCATTGGACAATGGTTTTTGGTGGGGTCATGTTGCCTCACATTTTTTAACAGAGGCTGAGAAGTCATTTTTATAAATTTTTTTTTTGGGGTCGACACATGCTGGTGAGTGCATACAGGAGAGCCAATAATCAGAAAGGATCCTTTGAGGACACAGCCGGAAATGGGGCCTCTAAGTGGCATTATCTCACTCAACATATCTTTTAACAGTGGCTGAGACAAGTATCCTATTTATAATTTTTTCTTGGCGGTCATGTTTGCTGGTGACAGATACCAGCAATAATCGTGGTCCCTTTGGAACAGAAATGGGCGTAATTCTAAGTGGCATCTTCTCCCCTCACAATTTTTTAACAAGTGGCTGAGAAGTGCATTTTTATAATTTTTTGGGTCATGCTTCTTTGAAAATGCAGCAATACTACAGGTCCTTTCTAAAAATGTTTGTTTCTTCTTCTAAAATAGACATTTGTTCTTCACAATTGTCAAAAGTAGGCTCATGGGACCCCCATGTTTTAATTGTTGGGGGCATTTTTGCGTGAAATGCAGCTAGAACTACAGGTCCTATTGTAAAAAATGTGGTTTCCTAACAGACAATTTGTTCTTCACAGTTGTCAAGAGTGGCCCTACCAAAGGGTGATGGTCTGTCAGAAAGAGGAATAGGTAGAACTGTTTAATGGACACGATATCTTGCAAAATGACTTTTTTTGCAAGATCTTAAAAAATAGCTAGAATCCCTGTATTGAGACAACCTATTTAATTACAATTAAAAAAGAGAAAGACAAAGACATGGTGGGATTCCATCCTAATTTATATTGTGTTTTTAATAGAATTAAAACTACTAAAAAAACTTGCATGTACAAAATAGCTGTTAAAAAAATTCCTCTGAATTTTGTAAAGGGGAGTACAGGAAAACTTGACCAGATGTAGGTTATTCAGAGGACATGGAGTACTGGAGCACGGACAGAGAACAAAGTACAGAGACAATTTCCTCCAGCATGTTGAGTTAAATGAGAAAAAGAATGCCAAGAAAAAGGGCACCTGGGTGGAACAGGAGCGTTAACCACCAGTATCTGAATCAGTCTCAGAAGCCAGGAGGGCAAATGTCTTCTCAACTAAGAAGTGTTTTTGGGATGATTAGGACATTTGTATTACTTATGGGGTGTGCGACGAATTAACACATCTACACGTGTAAAAAATACCTTTAAAAACTGCAGGGAGGGGTTGATGTTGTATGTTATCACACTTGAAAAAAAAGTAAAATGATAATAAAGTAAAACTATAAGTAAAACTTCCCTAAATAAATTCTGTAAACAAATGTCAGTTACCAAAAAATTATACTAAATGACAGTCACTGTACAAAATAGCATAGTGCCACTTTGTGATCTGTGGGTCAAACAGGTTCAGGGGTCATTCTGCGGTACAGGACAGATATAGTCAATGTCCAGTTCAACTAAAATGGTGGTTGAAAGACTCCTTTTTCCGGCACTTTTGAATCTGGGGGCAGACAGGTTTAATGGTCATACTGTGGTACAGGACAGGTATAGTCAATGTCCAGTTCAACTAAAATGGTGGTTAAAAGACTCCTTTTTGCAGCACTTTTTAAACTGTAGGTCAGACAAGTTTAATGGTCATTCTGTGGTACAGGACAGATATAGTCAATGTCCAGTTCAACTAAAATGGTGGTTCAAAGACTCCTTTTTTCCGGCACTTTTTAATCTGTGGGTCAGACAGGTTTAATGGTCATTCTGCGTTATAGGACAGATATAGACAGTGTCCAGTTCAACTAAAATGGTGGTTCAAAGACTCCTTTTTCCGGCACTTTTTAAATGTGGGGGTCATGCAGGTTTGGGGCTCATGCTGTGGCCCAGGACAGGTATATTCAATGTCCGTTGAAACTAAAATGGTGGTTCAAAGACTCCTTTTTGTGGCACTTTTTAATCTGTGGATCAGACAGGTTCAATGGTCATTCTACGGTACAGGACAGATATAGTCAATGTCCAGTTCAACTAAAATGGTGGTTGAAAGACTCCTTTTCCCGGCAATTTTTAATTTGGGGGTCAGACAGGTTTAATGGTCATTCTGCGGTACAGGACAGATATAGTCAATGTCCAGTTCAACTAAAATGTGGTTCAAAGACTCCTTTTTCCGGCACTTTTTAATCTGGGGTCAGACAGGTTTAATAGTCATACTGCGGTACAGGACAGATATAGTCAATGTCCAGTTCAACTAAAATGGTGGTTGAAAGACTCCTTTTTCCGGCACTTTTTAAATGTGGGGTCATGCAGGTTTGGGGCTCATGCTCTGGCCCAGGAAAGAATTAGTCAATGTCCAGTTCAACTAAAATGGTGGTTCAAAGACTCCTTTTTCCGGCACTTTTTAATCTGGGGGTCAGACAGGTTTAATGGTCATACTGCGGTACAGGACAGATATAGTCAATGTCCAGTTCAACTAAAATGGTGGTTAAAGGACTCCTTTTTCCGGCACTTTTGAATCTGGGGTCATGCAGGTTTGGGGCTCATGCTGCTTTCCAGGACAGGGATATTCAATGTCCAGTTCAAGTAAAATGATGGTTCAAATCATACTGCCTTCTGGCACTTTTTAATTTGTGGGTGATGCAGGTTTAAGGGTCATGCTGTGGTACAAGACAGGGATAGTGAATGGTCTGTGACTTTTATAACCTAAGTGTGTTGCCTAAGATGTAGCACGTATCCATTTGACTGTTGTGGATGTTAATTCCAGCTTCTCCAGCCCTGTTTGGGTGTAAGAATGAAGGTGTTGTTGCTCTCCCATAGACTTTAATGGTCATCGGCGATAATCTATTATCGACTATAGGAAATCGTCTTGATAATTGCCGATATTGACTATCGCCCGATGACGATAGTCAACGTAATCGCTCATCACTAGTGCTGTTAATTACACAAATTAGAGAAGCATCACATGATTTTTCAAACAGTGCCAATACTTTTGTCCACCCCCTTTTTTATGTTTGGTGTGGAATTATATCCAATTTGGCTTCATGACAATTCTTTTTGTGGTTTTCCATTGAAGACAAATTAAATGAAGATAATAATACCAAAGAATTTGTGATTGCAATCATTTTCAGGAAGAAAACTGAGTATTATCTGACAGAATTGCAGGGGTGCCAATACTTTTGGCCACCACTGTAACAATGTGCAGTATGATTTTACATTGCTTTCAATGTAAAACACGCATTGGCGTTCAGACGCGTGATCGCCGATGCATGTTTTACATGTGTCTTTCTGATGCGTCTTTCTGATCCATTCAAAGAATTGACATTTCAATTCTTGATCAGTTTGATGCAGTAGACACCCTATTTAAAACTATTTAAAACATGTGCATCCAAACACGATACACATGTTGGGTGCATATTGGATGCATTTCATGCAGCGCTTATGAATACGGTTTTTGGATCGGAAACGTATCCAAAATGCCATGTGGACATACCCTAAGACATTATTTTGTTTTGATAAGTGTGTTTTTTTTGTTGTGTGATACATCCTCTAGTCAATGCATGTGTTCTGTTAGGGCATGTGGTTATCAAAACATTCCCTTATTAAGATAGTCTTGGGTGCTCCTTTAAATTCACAATGACTTGATATCTTGAGACTGATCATTAATTTAAATGATAGCAGGCAATACTAAGTATGGCCAGCTGTAGCCTCCCCTAGCAATGACAGTATAAGGTTATTTGAAGTCTGACCCATAGAAATCAGTTGATTGCAGAGCCAGGGGTATCGCTAGGTAGTTTTTCTGGAAACTGTGCCCTGGATAAAACTGCCGCTGTCTCAAAAAGGCATCACAAGCTCCCAGGCTACTACTGTGCACCTGGCACACCGGCAGACTTCTCTACTGTATGTGGGTCTTGAGGACAGTGGAAAGCTACAGCAGAGCTGGGAGCTTTCAGCTCTCGTTCTCATTGAGTACTTCGGTTAGCAGGGGCTTTGTTAGGGTCCTAAAACATCCGGGGCCCTTTGTGTTACATTTTGCTCAGTAGGACTGGGTTTACACGGCATTTTTCACACCACATTGTGAACTGCGGCTTGTATTTCTACAGACAAAACTTATGTTCCTGTCAC
Source organism: Phyllomedusa bahiana (assembly GCA_025379985.1). Classification (NCBI taxonomy): domain Eukaryota; kingdom Metazoa; phylum Chordata; class Amphibia; order Anura; family Hylidae; genus Phyllomedusa; species Phyllomedusa bahiana. The sequence continues at coordinate 20,670 of JAODAL010036612.1, read as the reverse complement.
TGATTTTCTGCATATTCCACATATATCCTCTCCATCACCTCAGCAGTCAATGTACAAATCAGCAGACAAATTTCCTTTTTCAAAATCACTCACCTCCGTATGACAGTGTAATACCTTATAAATAACAGTCACCAAATAATGCATCAATACATGGAGCAAACCATACCAGACGAATCATTACTAAAAAAAAAATCTCCTAGAAAACCAAGACCCAAAACTATTAGTACTTAAGGCTCAAATAATACTGCCAGAAACTGACCAAACGTGACCACCACATGGGACTATCAGCTTTACACAGGCTCTGAAGACGTGTATTACCGCCATACAGTGACCAGATACTGGTAGATACTAGTTGTATGTAGATGCTCTGCAGACATATAAGTGATTACACTGAAGTTACATTTAGTGACTCATAGGAGACATCTTTTCTGATCGGAGTTGTTAACTTTCCTTTCTCTTCTCCATCCGGCCCAGACTGCCATGATAACTTCTCTCAGCCACGACTCCTCTCAGCAGAATTTACCACACAAACATTTTAGAATCCTCACTTTTCTAGCACCTTTATATAGTATGTACAGACCTACTGGGAGGTTTATATAGCTCCCTTCCTAATGGGGGTTTATACAGAAAAGCATGGTGACATCCCATCCCCACAGCAACTGGCTTTTCTATTATAGAAAATCCAGGTGCCTGCTGTAGGGGATAGGGACTTCCTTTATAGGACCCTATTAGGTAGGTTTATAGGCAGGTGATAGGGCCCCCAGTATATAGCTAGGCAGGTAATATGGCCCCCAGTATAGATCTAAGCAGGTAATATGGCCCCCAGTATATAGCTAGGCAGGTAATATGGCTCCCAGTATATAGCTAGGTAGGTAATATGGCTCCCAGTATAGATATAGGCAGGCAATATGGCATCCATTATATATAATTAGGTAATATAGGACATCCAGCATATATAATTAGGTAATATAGGGCCCCCGGTATATACAGGCAGATAATATAGGGCCCCAGGTGTATACAGGCAGGTAATATAGGGCCCCCATTATATACAGGTAGGTAATATGGCATATTAAAAATAAAAAATAACAGTAATCAGCTTTCTCTCACTTCACAAAGTTCTTCTGGGCTCCATCTTCTTCCCGCACAGGCGCACAGGCAGTGTGACGTCATCACGCCCGCTGGCAGCGTGATGATGTACTCACGCTACCTGTGCATGAAACTTCAGTGGCTCGCAAGCCTGCTTGCGACCCACCAGAGTGCTCTGCAAAAGTCTTCAGCTTTATGTGCATCAAGCAGACACACATACAGCTGAAGAAACTGATGGTGCTCCAGGCTCACAGCAGCAGCCTTGAGCCAAGCGAAGTTCAGGGCACAGGCAGTTTTATCCAGGGCTTGTGCTCTGGATAAAACTGTCTAGTGATGCCCCTGCTGGTTAGTCACAAGCCTGTCTTGTAACTGAGCTAACTACACTGCACAGGTGGCATGATGTTAGAATGTCATCACACTGCTTATGCCAGGAGTAGTGTAACTATGCATGATGATGTCACATCGCCTAGGCGGAACACTGGGAGGGAACTGTTCATCAGGTGAACTGGGAGAGGTAAATGTTATTTGTATTTTTTTTTTTTTTTTTACTTGAGGGCCTTTATACCTGTAGTGGGGACAGTTATACCTACCAACCTACTGCAGGGCCTTATATACCTACCTACTTAGGTGGCCCATATACCTGCCAACCTTCAAGGGAACCTTTATACCTATCAACCTACTAGGGGGGCTTATATATTTATCAGCATACTGGGGGACCTTTATGTCTACCAACCTACTGGGGGCCCTATATACCTACCCACCTAATGGGGGACCTATATATTTACCTATTTACTGATAGAAAAGGGAGGATTCTAAAATGTTTGTTTGGTAAATTCTGCAGAGAATAGTCGTGGCAGTCTGGACCGGATGGAGAAGAATAAGGAAAGTGAATTACTCATTAGAGAAGGTGTTACATGTGAATCACTAGATGTAACTGCACTGTAATAACTTATTTGTCTGCAGAGTGCCTGTATAGGATGGTCGGATTTGACGATGGTCTGGTAGTAATATTTTGGGTCTAGGTATTTTTTTTTTTAGTAAAATAATATGCATGGTATATTTGCTCCATATACAGGTGTATTATTTGATGACTGAATGATGTGATTTATAAGGGATTACACTTCATACATCGATGAACATTTTTGAAAAAGCAAATGTTTCAGTGCTGATTTGTCAGAGCTGTCCCACTTATGTACAGAATTTTGTTTCAGTATTTCTATCTTTTTTGTGAAAATCACTGCAGCAAGAGCTCTGCTAAAAGTTAATAGGGAGATACAAAGCATGCAACAAATATTTTTTTTTGTTTGTAGTGTTTTTCTTCTCATTTTGTTTAAATGTTAAATCGATTAAAGTTTTTTTTTCTTTATAGCCCATTTTAGGCATGTCATTTTTTAAAGCATTTTGCTATAGGCTTTTTATAAGACGTCGCCCAGGAAACTTAAAAAAAAAACCATGAAAACAATAGAATATTTAAAAGCCAAAAATGAAACATAAAAAGTATAGGAAAAGGAAGCCTTGAGGGTTCCATCAGATATTAATAAGCTAACAGCAAAACTTGGAACACTGTTTCCACATTAATCCAAATCACCCACTAGTAGGTCAGAAGAACCTTTGTAAAATAAAAATAAAAAATTATTGTTTTTTTCTTTGTAAACTACTAATTTATACATATGTGTTGGGGGAAGTCAAGCTATAAAAGACTTCTATTATATCAGCAGCTTTATATGGTCGTGCAAGTTTGTTTTAATTTCAGGAAACTCTGTTTTAAGCTACATTATTTACCAAAAACAAGTATACAATTCACAATCTGCATGTTTATTTTCTAATATTTGTTGTTTTCTTTCTATAACAATAAATACACATTTTCATGTATAGAACATAGTTATCAATAAGACATTTGAAAGATTTTCAAAAACAACATATTTGTTTAAAACATAATTGCAATGAGATACAGTGACAGCACAACAATTAGAATTTACTTTTTTAAAAATTTGACAGCATCAAGATCATTTATTAACCTGTTTTAACAAAGTGACAGAGAAGCATCAGAAATGATTGAAATTTTGGCCAGTGCTGACAGATGTTCTCATCACATTGTCAAACTCAAGTATATCTTAATGAGCTTCAAGTGGCTGGAGCGCCTCTTAGCAGATGCTACTGTTGTAGGGATCCAACTCTCTCAATGGTTTATGGCAATACAATATAAATCAACAGATCCAAAATAAAAGATATACAGCTGTAGTTCTACTTATGAAACAAAATTGACATGAGAGAAATAACACACAAAAAATATTCTTGAAACTAAACAATATTAATACTTATGTAGTCGTATAAAATGTCTAGATCCAGTCTAATGGCAATTTAAGATCATAAATGAAATATTCCTTTAGAGCAGATTGTTTCTTGCCTTATGGGTTCCAAAGTCTTCATCAGAAGGGGGAAAAAAAAGCTTAACATTTTTTCTCCACCCCTGGCTGAACTTGATGGACATATGTCTTTTTTCAACCATACTAACTATGTACCTATGTAACAAATAGATATGTCTGTCAATGAAAATGCTTTTGTGTACTTGTCAAAGTGAATAGTTACTGATTTTGTTTAACTAAGTGAACATAGTAAAGCTCTGCAGATATATATTGTTTCTAAATTATTTTTTGTATTTATTTAAGAAACAAGAATATTCACTTACATCATGTATGAGTTATGAATAATGCTTTAGGTAGCAACAAAGATAAATTACCAATACACACAATTAGCTGATGAGTGACACTTTTTCCATTAATGCTATTACACATGAATGCGCTTTCCAGACCTGACAGGATGGCACAAGGCTGCTTCTAGGTCAATTATGCTAAGGTTTAATGTTTTTAGTAAGAAAAAAGATAAAGTCAGAAACTGAGAAGCAAGCATTAACCTCCCAATAAGATACAGCATGGAGTGAAGTCATCAGCCTGGTCACTTCTAGAGCAGAGAGAGGTGGATGAAAACTGGAGAAGGTTGTGTAAACAAGCAGGAGATAAGAACTGCAAACTCTGAAATAAAGCAAAATCAGAACAGAAATGTGTATGGTAATAGTCTTTATTTAAATCTGCCTACATATTCATAGCAAAACAATGAGATGAGAATACTTATTGATTAGCAAGCTCTTAAATGGATTGTCTCCCTTTGCTCACAGCTTGCTGCAATCTGGTCATGGTCATGGGGCTAGCAACGTCTTCCTCATTCACTTATGTAGGAATTCCTAGTATAGCTGAGCGGCGCCCTCCTCGCTCACATGCAATCACAGTGATTTGCCTTCTGCCAGCGAAGAGGATTTCATGAAGTGATTATTTCATGCCATGCCTATTGAGTAAATGTGGAGTTCTTTATCTTAAAAAATGGAGATCTAACAGCTACAATTAGGAAACATAGTGCTACAATGAGGATAATTTATTATTTAAACTGTGTTTAACACCATATTTTGTTTAAATATAAGAAACCACTCAGTGTTACATAAACAGCATCCCACAAAAGTGAATACACCCCTCATATTTTTGTAAATAGGGTATTATATATTTTTATGGGACAACACTGAAGATATGACACTTTGATACAATGTAAAGTAGTCAGTATATATCTTGTATAACAATTTAAGTTTTGTGTGTCCTCACAATACCTCAAAACACAGCCATGAATGTCTAAACTTCTGGCAACAAAACTTAGTATCACAATACCTCAAAACACAGCCATGAATGTCTAAACTTCTGGCAACAAAACTTAGTATACCTCTAAGTGAAAATGGACAAATTGCGCACAAAGTGTCAATATTTTGTGACAACTATTATTTTCCAGCACTTCCTTAGCTCTCTCTTAGCGCTTCTTTAGCTCTCTTGGGCATGGAGTTCACAAGAGCTTCACAGGTTAGTAATCCTCTTCCACTACTCCATGATGACATCCCAATGCTGGTGTATATAAGAGGTCTTGAGCTCCTTCACCTTCCGTTTGAGGATGCCTCACAGATGCTCAATAAGGTTTAGGTCTAGAGACATGCTTAGCCAGTCCAGCACCTATATACTCAAATTATTTAGTAAAACAATGGTCATCTTGGAGGTGTTTTTGGGGTCGTTATCATGCCCTGAGGCCCCATTTCCAAAGGGAGGGGAACATGCTCTGCTTCAAAATGTCACAGTACATGTTGGCATTCATGGTTCCCTAAATGAACTGTAGCACTCCACAACCAGCAGCAATCATGCAGTGCCAAACCATGACACTCCCACCACCATGCTTGACTGTAGGCAAGATACACTTGTCTTTGTACTTCTCACCTTGTTTCTAACACACACTTGACACCATCTGAACTGAATAAGTTTATCTTGGTCTCATCAGACCACAGAACATGGTTCCAGTAATTTATGTCCGTAGTCTTCTTTTCTTCAGAAAACTATTTGTAAGCTTTCTTGTGCAGGCTTCCTTTTGGGACGACAGCCATGCAGACCAATTTGATGCAGTGAGTGATATATATTATGTACATTGACAGACTAAACCACTACCGCTTTAACCTCTGCAGCAATGCTGGCAGCATTCATACGTCTATTTTGAAAAGACAATCTCTGGATATAACGCTGAGCTTGTGCACTCAATTTCTTTGATCGACCATGGTGCGGCCTGTTCTGAGTGGAAACTGTCTTGTTAAACCATTGTCTGGTCTTGGCCACCATGCTGCAGCTCAGTTTTAGGATGTTGGCAATCATCTTATAGCCTAGGTCATATGTAGAACAACAATTCTTTTTTTCAGATCCTCAGACAGTTCTGCCATGTTCATGCCATGTTAAACTTCCAGTGACCTGTGTGAGAGCGATAACACCAAATTTACCGCACCTGCTCCCCATTCACACCAGAGATTTCATATTCCTAACGAGAGAGAAAATGGCTAATTTGGCACAATTTGTCCATTTTTACTTAGGGGTGTACTCACTTTTGTTGCCATAGGTTTAGATATAGATGGCTTTGTGTTGAGTTATTTTAAGGGGACACCAAATTTATACTGTTATAAAAGCTGTACACTGACAACTTTACTTTGCTTTTAAGTGTCATATCTTCAGTGTTGTCCCATGAAAAATTATAATAAGATTTTTACAAAAATGTGAGGGGTGTACTCACTTTCGTGAGATACTGTATGCAATAATTAGTGATATCTGGAAAGCAGCCAATTGTCAGGGAAGGAAGAAAATCTTAGGAACAGACATAAAAAAAATAGCAAAATTAAATATGATGAGATAAATAGACATATACCACAGTGTTCTACATATTTATGTGAGCACAATTAATTTCCAATATATTATAAACATATTTATATCTCGTTAAAAACAGGTAGATAGACAGACAAATGCTGTGTACAGTATCTTTTGACACATACCTAGCTCACCTAAACATAGTATACCGATATACACAAGCATTATTTTAGGTGAAAAACCCCTCCCTTCTGACTGCTGCAACTTTGACTTATTTGAAGGTGTGACTGTAAATCTGCATTGAAGAAAAATTGCTTGTTATTCTAGTACATAAGGATTTCTATGCTGCCTGAAAATAAATCAGCTATTTCTTTTAGATCAGGAACAGTAAGGATACGTCTAATCTCTGCATTGCCAAAACATTTGACAGCTTGCACATCCTGCCAGCATGTAACACTTGTTATGATACAGAAAATTCCCCCAAGCACATCAAATAATTAGTCAACGTATTATAATAGCGTAATTTTAGTGTCCATGTATATAAAATGCTCAGCACAATAAGGAAATGACATGGCGTTCCTAAAGGTCAACATTATGACAAAGAAAAGGAACACTGTCTTGCTAATGTAGCAGTTAACTAATATCATTTGTAAATAATTCATTTATGTGATTCATGAATATAGCCTACAGAATTATAAGCGAAAATGCTGGAGAGATGAGATTTCTGCACAGTATGAAAACATTTGGGAGGAACTGCATAATGGAAAGATAGTAGAATTGCTAATCCCTATATCTATCTAATGCTTGAAAACACTAAGCCTTAGGGAAACTGGCTATCCAAACTCGCTCCATTGTATGTATATACAGTATATACACTCACCGGCCACTTTATTAGGTACACCATGCTAGTAACGGGTTGGACCCCCTTTTGCCTTCAGAACTGCCTCAATTCTTCATGGCATAGATTCAACAAGGTGCTGGAAGCATTCCTCATGTTCAAGAAACCAGTCTGAGATGATTCCAGCTTTATGACATGGCGCATTATCCTGCTGAACGTAGCCATCAGATGTTGGTACATTGTGTCATAAAGGGATGGACATGGTCAGCAACAATACTCAGGTAGGCTGTGGCATTGCAACGATGCTCAATTGGTACCAAGGGCCCAAAGAGTGCCAAGAAAATATTCCCCAAACCATGACACCACCACCACCAGCCTGAACCGTTGATACAAGGCAGGATGGATCCATGCTTTCATGTTGTTGACGCCAAATTCTGACTCTGCCATCCGAATGTCGCAGCAGAAATCGAGACTCATCAGACCAGGCAACGTTTTTTTTCCAATCTTCTACTGTCCAATTTCGATGAGCTTGGGCAAATTGGAGCCTCAGTTTCCTGTTCTTAGCTGAAAGGAGTGGCACCCGGTGTGGTCTTCTGCTGCTGTAGCCCATCTGCCTCAAAGTTCGCCGTACTGTGCGTTCAAGATGCTCTTCTCTGCCTACCTTGGTTGTAACGGGTGGCTATTTGAGTCACTGTTGCCTTTCTATCAGCTCGAACCAGTCTGCCCATTCTCCTTTTACCTCTGGCATCAACAAGGCATTTCCGCCCACAGGACTGCCGCTCACTGGATGTTTTTTCTTTTTCGGACCATTCTCTGTAAACCCTAGAGATGGTTGTGCGTGAAAATCCCAGGAGATCAGCAGTTTCTGAAATACTCAGACCAGCCCTTCTGGCACCAACAACCATGCCACGTTCAAAGGCACTCAAATCACCTTTCTTCCCCATACTGATGCTCGGTTGAACTGCAGGAGATTGTCTTGACCATGTCTACATGCCTAAATGCACTGAGTTGCCGCCATGTGATTGGCTGATTAGAAATTAAGTGTTAACGAGCAGTTGGACAGGTGTACCTAATAAAGTGGCCGGTGAGTGTATATAAACAGAAATGGGCATAGTTTCCACAATTGTTCACAGAATCTAAATTAAAAGTACATGGATGTACATGAGTGTTTATAAAACGGAAGTGTCACTAAAGAATATAATTTTGCACATTTTTATAGCAGGAGGTTTATCTTTTTTCAATAGTAAGTTATCAACTAGTTTTTTACATTCATTTCTTTCATACTTTCATACACCAGTTAAAGTAAGACAGCTAAAATAACAGTCAGAAATTTCACAGTGAAATTCCGTACACACATACAGTGGGCTGCAAAATTATTCAAACCCCTTGAAATGTTCCTCAATTTTAAACATTACAGCCACCAACTTAAATATAGTCCATTGATATATGTGATAGAGCAACACAAAGTAGTAAGTATTTATGAAGTGTAAAAAAAATTATATGTGCTTTCCAATTTTTTGCAAATTAAAATGTATTCATCCCCCCTGAGTCAATACTTTGTAGGACCACCTTTGGCTGCAATGACAGTTACAAGTCTGGTGGTGTATGTCTCCACCAGATTTGCATATCTAGAGTCTGAAATTGTTGCCCATTCTTCTTTGCAAAAAAAGCTCTAGCTCAGTCAGATTGGTTGGTGAACAATTATGAACAGCAGTTTTCATGTCATGCCACAGATTCTCGATGCGATTTAGGTCTGGACTTTTAATGGGCCATTTCAAGACATGAATATGGTTTGATTTGAACCATTCCATTGTTGTCCTGTTGGAAGGTGAATCTATGTTCCAGTCTTAAGTCTTTTGTGTCCACTAACAAGTTTTGCCCTGTATTTAGCTCCATCTATCTTCTCATCAACACTGAGCAGCTTCCTAGTCCATACTGAATCAAAGCATACTCAAAGCATGAAGCTGCCACCACCATACTTCATTCATAGATTTAAACTATAAACTACATTAGTCCCAAAAGAAAATAAAGAGAACTATATCAAACTAATGAGTCAAATATGTTAGACTTTGCCATTTACTTTGGGATCCACTATCACATATCTGTGAGTGGCAAAAGTATGTGAAACTTTAGGATTAGCATAATAATCAAGGGGAAGAGATGGAGGCAGCTGTTTTCATTGAACTGGATAACAATCGGGTGAATGAGAAACATGTTTCATTTTAAGAACAGGGATCTATCTGATTTTCACAACACATTCTGGTGCAATTATGGTGCAAACAAAGTAGCTTTTTAAATACCTCAGAAGAGTTTTTAAGCTCTTCAGGCTGGAAAAGGTTACATAACCATCTCTAAAGTGTTGAAACTACAAATGGAGGAAAATAAAGACCATTATTACCCCAGGATGAGTCAACCAACAAAATCACTCAAGGACATATAATAGTCCATAAATTCACAAAGGAAACCAAGATAGTCTCTTAGCAACAAAAGACCGTTCTTACATTAGCTAATGTTAATGTTCATGAGTCCACCATTAGAAGGACATAGGGTAACAATGGTGTGCATGGCAGGATAGCGAGGAGAAATCTGCTGTTTTCCAAAGGAACACTGTGGCTTATCTGGAGTTTGCTAGGAGTTTAAAGAAAATATGTGTTGTGGATGGAAACAACCAAAATAAACTCTTTGTTTTAAATGAGAAGCACTATATTTGGGAATAGAAAACACTGCATTCCATCATAAAAGCTAATACCATCTGTGAAATAAGGTGGTGGTAGTATCATAGCTGTGGCATGTTTAGCTTCATCTGGGTCATGATATCTTGTCATTATTTATGAAAGGTAGTCAGGGCCCCCTTTAGGCAGTCAGGGGCCCCCATTAGGTAGACAGCGCCCCAATAGGTAGACAGGGCCTCATTAGGTAGTCAGGGCCCCCTTAGGTAATCGGGGTCCTATTAGGTAGCCAGGCCTCATTAGGTAGTCAGGGCCCCATTAGGTAGTCAGGGCCCCATTAGGTAGTCAGGGTCCCATTAGGTAGTCAGGGCTCCCTTTGGTAGTCAGGGCCCCATTAGTTAGCCAGGGTCCCATTAGGTAATCAGGGCCCCATTAGGTAGTCAGGGCCCACCATTAGGTAGTCAGGGCCCCATTAGGTAGTCAGGGCCCCCCTTTAGGTAGTCAGGGCCCCCATTAGGTAGTCAGGGCCCCCCATTAGGTAGTCAGGGCCCCCCTTTAGGTAGTCAGGGCTCCCCATTAGGTAGCCAGGGCCCCCTTACATAGTCAGGACCCCCCTTTAGGTTGTAAAAAAAACAAAAAAACCAAACAGAGCCAATTACCTCGCTCCCGATCCCCGCCAGCTACTGCCGCCCTGCATAGGCGGCGCGGTGATGTGACGTCACCGCGCGCCTACGTCACCGGTAGGGGCCGGCGCCTGGCAGGCTTAAGGCCTGACACCGCGCAGCCCCGGGAGTCGGGAACATTTGTTGGGTCCTGTCTCTGAGCGCTCGGGATGCAGGGCCCGGGCGTTCAGGGATCGGATGCGGCGGACGGGCCCCTGGGAGCGGCGGCACTGCCTTCGGGGCCCACCGGGGGATTCACCGATCCCCCGGCGGCCTAGTCCGAGCCTGGTAGTGATGCAGCTGTGTGGTGAGGGGGGGGAACCGAAGGGGCCCCAGGGCTTAGGGGCCCGTTGCAGCCTATGTGGCTATGACACTGGGGCAAGATGTTTAATTCCCCTTCACATTTTTCCCATGATCCTTCTTGGGCATATATTCCAACCCTTCCTGCTCAGTTTCTTGTTACTGTCTTCACCATTATTCATCATAGAGAACTATGGATTACGCCTCCTCACCCCGCTCGTACAATACGATCGTATTGTACATGCAGGGAGATAAGTGACTTGTCAATTACTGTCAGTAATGACTGTCAATGGGGCCAGCGGGTGTACAAGCGTATTTGCGTGACTTCCAGAGCACCCGGCGAAATTGCGGCCATACTGTAAGCGCCGCAATTACACCGTGTGAACATAGCCTAACACCTCAATCAGCAACAATTATTTGATGTGTAAACATATCCTTAAATATTTATTTTCATGAATATATTAACAATTTCGAGACAGGAAAAACTTTATGGCAAAAGAAAAGTATGCTTTTACCTCAATAAAACTAGAGAACCTTAAAATTAAATGTAATTGTACTGTATAAAATCAAAAGAGATCCCTCTGGGACTTTAACATTCTGCACTTTTATTTCTAGGTTCTAATTTTTTTTATTTATGTACAAGTTGTTATCACAGGTACACAGATCACATTTATGAGGGTGTTCAGGACTTAGAAAAGTAATTGTTTTTCTCATTTACATAAAGTGAAAATAAGTAATCACAGCAGAAAAAGAAAACAGGAACTTACATATGCAATAATACCTGGGCATGCAGAAGATCCATGTGGCAAATACCCCAAGTCCACAGTGCATTTTAACAGTTGCATTGTCAAGTGATTTTTTTTTTCAGTTCATCATATGGCGTAAAGAATAACCACCATTTTATAGGTTGATATGATTACAGGATACTAAACCTGTAGTAAAGGTTTTTTTTAATATTTCTACTTTTGCTCAATAAAAACTGATTTTTATGGCATCATATTCTCAGAGCCATAACTTTTTTACTGTCCCACAGATGTAGCTGTTTAAGAGCTTTTTTCTGTCAGACATGATGTAGTGTTAGTTGATACTGATTTGGGGTACATGGAACATCTTGATTAACTTTTATTATTTGTTTGGCCTGAGAATGAACAACAAAACCTAATGTCGCTATTGTTATTCATTTATTTTGTTAATTTTTATTTTTCGCAGCATTCACAATTTGGATTGTACGATCATGGTGATATATATGTGAATTGTTTTTGCTGTTTACCACTTTTTCAAAATAAAAACAGTTCCTATAGATTAATTTTCTTTCATTGTGCAAGTTTTTTTCAGGAACTTCATTTCATTTTTATTTGAGTTTTGTTTTTTGTGCATTTTCATTAGGAGACTTTAATTTGAGATTATTTGATGCCAAAGCTTTATTGCTTGCCAATCTTTTTAAACAAGTAAATTCTTTAACAACATAAGGAACATAAATATATACAATATGTGGCAATCAGGAGGAGACATGCACATGTTGTGGTGGAGGACATGCTTGGATCTGTAGTTCCACACAGCTAAACAATGGTCACAGCAACTAGAGTGGTACGCAGGCCCTGGGGTACGTTCCTAAAGCATGCACACTCATATTTTGTCAAATAGGGGTGTTTGCACATGTAAGGTGGATCTCTGACTCCTGGGACACTCCTAGATTAATATGCTTGGTGACTGGAGGGAATGTCCATGATGTAATGTGCAGAATAAATTGATCAGACACCAAGAAAATGGTGAAAACATAAATAACAGTGGGAAATAATCAACAGCTTCACCAAGGATACTGACAATACAGGCTCTGAGCACAAATGGTGGATGACACTTGTGAGCTGAATTCCCTGTTAGCTAGTAGGCAGTTGAAAGCAGGTGTAGGAAAAATTATATATAGACAGTTCACTCCATTTACCTTGCATTTACTTGGGCCTGACATAGTTCTGCATTGCTTCACTAAGGAAACCTTCACCACTCAGTTTATGGTGGGATACTTTCATGGGATCAATTTGTACTAACATGTAATGAGTGTTGCAGTGCATGCTGCAGTCCCTGTCTTGGAAAGCTGTCATGTCCATGCCTCTGCTGCAGTACCTGCTGTGTCTCGGGAGGTGGTACAACATCTGGTATATACTCACCTGTGCCGGCACCTGTTACTGCTGCTGTCACAGCCCATGCCGCGGCTCCTTTGTCAAACCATGAGCATGGCTGTGTCTCTGATGTTACCTGTGTCCAGGGCAGTTCCTAGGCTAAATTTCACTCAGGGCGAGGTGAAGAAATTTCGCCCCCTCCACCCCCACCGCCACATATGCGCCACTATGCGACACAGTGCATCACCATAAACCAAAACCAAAATATACAAAAAGCTTTACCATAATGTGCTACATATAAAACTACTAAATAATAGCCATACAGTTACCAAATAACACCGCTACACAAAACAAATATCTTAAGACTCCTCAATTTATCAGCGCTTCTCTACCAATTCCTATCTCTATACAAACTCCCCATCCTCATATGGTAGCCATGTAATATGTCCCCTGTAGCCACATAGTAGCCCCCTATTGCCAGGTAGTAGCCAGTTATGCCCCCCTGTAACCAGTGATGCCCCCCTGTAGCCAGTAGATGCCCTCTTGTAGCCAGTGATGCCCCCTGTAGCCAGTAGATGCCCCTCTATAGCTAGTGATGCCCCCTATAGCCAGTGATGCCCCCTGTAGCCAGTGATGCCCCCATTGTAGCCAGTACATGCCCCCTGTAGCCAGTGATGCCCCCCTGTAGCCAGTAGATACCCCGCCAGTAGCCAGGTGATGCCCCCCTGGCCAGTGATGCCCCCTTGTAGCCAGTGATGCCCCCTGTAGCCAGTAGATGCCCCTCTGTAGCCAGTGATGCCCCCTGTAGCCAGTGATGCCCCCTGTAGCCAGCGATGCTCCTCTGTAGCCAGCGATGCCCCTCTAACCAGTACATGCCCCCTGTAGCCAGTGATGCCCCTCTGTAGCCAGTGATGCCCCCTGTAGCCGGTGATGACCCCCTATAGCCAGTGAAGTCCCCCTACAGCCAGTGATGCTCCAACTGCCAGTACATGCCCCCTGTAGCCAGTGATGCCCCCTGTAGCCAGTGATGCCCCTGCAGCCAGTACATGCGACCTGCAGCCTGAGATGCTCCCCTGTAGCCAGTGATGCCCCCTCTAGCCAGTGATGCCCCATGCAGCCAGTACATGCCCCCTGCAGCCAGTGAAGCCCCCCTACAGCCAGTGATGCTCCAACAGCCAGTACATGCCCCCTGTAGCCAGTGATGCCCCTGTAGCCAGTGATGCCCCCTGCAACCAGTACATGCCCCCTGTGGCCAGTGATGCCCCCTGTAGCCAGTGATGCCCCCTGTAGCCAGTGATGCCCCTCTGTAGCCAGTGATGCCCCCTGTAGCCAGTGAAGACCCCCGATGGCCAGAGAAGCCCCCCTACAGCCAGTGATGCTCCAACTGCCAGTACATGCCCCCTGTATCCAGTGATGCCCCCTGTAGCCAGTGATGCCCCTGCAGCCAGTACAATGCTCCTGTAGCCAGTGATGCCCCCTTTAGCCAGTGATGCCCCCTGCAACCAGTACATGCCCCCTGTAGCCAGTGATGCCCCTGTAGCCAGTGATGCCGCCCTGTATCCAGTGATGCCCCCTGCAGCCAGTACATGCCCCCTGCAGCCTGAGATGCCCCCCTGTAGCCACTGTTGCCCCCTCTAGCCAGTGATGCCCCACGCATCCCCGTGATGCCCCCTGCAGCCAGTGAAGCCCCCCTACAGCCAGTGATGCTCCAACAGCCAGTACATGCCCCCTGTAGCCAGTGATGCCCCCTGTAGCCAGTGATGCCCCCTGCAACCAGTACATGCCCCTGTAGCCAGTGATGCCCCTGTAGCCAGTGATGCCCCTGTAGCCAGTGATGCCTCTGCAGCCAGTACATGCCCCCTGTAGCCTGTGATGCCCCCCTGTGGCCAAGGATGCCCCCTGTAGCCCGTGATGCCCCAGGCAGCCAGGACATGCCCCCTGTAGCCAGTCATGCCCCCCTGTAGCCAGTGATACCCCCTGCAGCCAGTACATGCCCCCTGTAGCCAGTGATGCCCCCCTGTAGCCAGTGATGCCCCCTGTAGCCAGTACATGCCACCTGTAGCCAGTGATGCCTCCCTTGTAGCCAGTGATGCCCCCTTGTAGCCAGTGATGCCCCTGTAGCCAGTAGATGCCACCTGTAGCCAGTGAGGCCCCTGTAACTAATTATAAAATAACAAAAGAGTACTCATCTCAGTCTGCGCATCCCGGTCCGGAGCTGCTGAGCTGTGTAAGCGGCGTGACGTCATCACGCTGGTTACGCTGCACGCAGCTCCCAGGGATCTCCTTGGCTGCAGAGTGAAAGCCGTGCGCCCCCCTGCGATGCTGATACAGGGGAGGATCCATCCCGCCTCCTCCCTGCACCAGCAGCTGCTGGGTCTTCACGACTGTTATAAAACAGCCGCGCAGAGTCAGGGGCAATCCTCCAGGCGGGTGAGGCGAGCAGTCGCGGCGCCCCCCTCGGGTGAGCGGAGCCTCGGCGCCCCGGGCGATGGCCCATCTCGCCCGCCCCTAGGAACGGCCCTGCCTGTGTCCCTGCCACTCATTACAACTTACTCATCCTTGCTCCTGCTTCCTAGCGTCCTGTGTGTGACTGAGCGACCCTAGGGCGCGTGTGGCACTGATTGAATATTTAAAGGGTCAGTGCCCTAATTGCATAGCTTATGGCCTGTGACCTCCTAGCGTAAAAGGAATGTCCTGCCCTTGCTTCAGTGTCAGTTTGTTTTTGCTCCTACATAGAGCTTGACCCCTGGTTCCTGTACTGCTGCTGTTAACCTGTGTTATCTCTACGCTACCTATACGGTTCCTGTCATTGTACCAGTTTGTTGTTACTGCTGTTCTCCTGACGCATTACCAGTCCGTTACCTTACTGGGACTGGCTATCTGTCTATGGCTATACCCAACTGTGACAAGTCATCGCTATCTGTATCCGCTGTCCCTGTCCTACTCTTCATCTGAAACTGCGAGTAGTATACTCCACCATATAACTACTACTACCAAGAAGGAGGTGGTTGCCCCATGTCTGTTTCAGGGCAACCAGTTAGCCCGAAGGGAAGGGCTTAAGGGGGGTGGGTGCGTGCGTGCCGCAGCCCCTGTCTTGGACTGTGGTCATGTCCGTGCTTCTGCTGCAGTCTCCGCTGTTTCTCGGGTGCCGGTGCGGTGTCCGCTGCTAGCATATACTCATTTGTCCCGGCTCCTGTTACTGCTGCTGTCACGGTTCATGCCATGGCTCCTGTGTCAGACCGTGGGCATGGCCATGTCTCTGATGTTACCTGGGTCCCCGCCGCTCATTACAACTCACCCATCTTCACTCCTGCTCCCTGACGTCCTGTGTGCACACAAGCGCTCCTAGGGCGTGTGGCACTGTTTGAATATTTAAAGGGACAGTGCTCTTATGTCACACAATTCAGATGAGAGGATGGTAGATCCACTGGTCACCACATAGAGTTGGCAAAGCTTACATCAGGGAAAGCACCAAAGACTTTGCTGCAGGGAACCCGACACAGCTCCTAGTGGTGACTGCCGAAGTTGGAGACAGTGGATCGCTGTGTAGCAAGGCGGATGGACAGGCAGGCACAAAGAGAAACCACACCAGCAGACGATGTTCAGACAGGCTAGGATAGGAAAATAACGCAATAGTAGCGCAGAGAAGGTTTGCTAGGGAACGCATAAGGAATGTCTCTAGGAAACTGACACCGACAACTGGCACGAATGGCAGGAAGAGGAATCCCTTAAAAGCCCCTGCCCAAAGGCCAATGATAGAATACCTGTTGCATGCCGCCTCTTTAAATCCAGAAGACCGTTGCACGCGTGCCATTAGTAGCCAGCAATAAAAGTAAGTCTGGAAGCAGGAGGAAGCAGAGACGTGTGCAGGGCCAGAACCCGGTGAATATAGATGCCGCATGAGGAGAGCCAGGAGTGGCTGTACCTGCGGACAGAGATCCTGACCACGGCACGAGACACACCAGTAATAAGGAGGTAAGTGCGGCTGCGGTCCAGGTGTCAAGCCGCAGATGCGCTGTGACACCTAATTGCCTATCCTATGATATGTGACCTCCTAGCATAAAAGGAACTTCCTGTCCTTGCTCCTGAGTCAATTTGTTGTTGTTCCTACATAGAGCTTGACCCCTGGTTGCTGTACTGCTGCTGTTAACCTGTGTTACCTGTACGTTACCTGTATAGTTACTGCTGTTCCTGTCGTTGTACCAGTTCATTGATACTGCTGTTCTCCTGACGCTTTACCAGGGCATTACCTGACCTGCTAGCCACCTACAGCTATACCCGGCTGTGACCCATCATCGCTACCTGTATCTGGTGTCCCTGTCCTGCATTTCAGCTATCATCATAAGTTGTATATCACCTTTCCCGTGGTGATCACTGAGGATCCACCATATAACCGTCGATCGCCGTGTCAGTCCTTACTGACACCTGTCAGATCGTTACAATGAGCAGCAATATCCTATGGAAGGATGGCGGTCTAGCTGGAACATGGCTTGATAACCACAAAACTCTGGTCCTAGCCACAGGCCTGATTTGGGTACCAGACAAGAAAATGGGTCCTTAAAGCAGCTTTTCCCCTCTGTCTAATTTCATGCCTTCGATGGAGGCAATGCAAGTCTGTTTTTCTTCCAAATAGGATTGGGGAGTGTTGTTATCTGTGCAGGGGTCTGTGCGGACCTACTGTGCTCTCCAGGCATGGGCTGCCTTAGACACAGCAAGCACACACAGTCTGCACACTGGTCTCTTCAACTGACCAACGACCGACTAACTGACTCTCTATATTGAGAGGGAGGCTGGGCTAGGGAGGCTCCACCCACAAGCTCACACACTTTCCAGAAGTTTCTGTCATTATAGTAAATGGGCTAAACCAATAGAGAGTAGGCTCACAAGTACCTCATTAGTTATCAAGTGATAACAACATGCAGTGTGAACACACAATCCTTTCAATCAATTCACAGTAAAGAATAAATATACAACCCTCCTCCTATAACCATTTGAATGCATATTTGATTTTCACATGAAAGTGTGAATGAGCGAAACTCATGGTAAAAAAACAGTTTGGTGCATAATTGCATAATTTTGGCCACACTACAAACCTTCTGTCTACCTTCTTAGGGTTATATAAAACACTGCTTGAATATACAAGAAGGAAAACTGTGGATGTATGAAAACTGTCTAGGTCTAAAACTTTCTTTGTTGCCCATAGCATGGCCCTAGCTGTCAGGAATTCTGTAGCGTCTTTTTTACTTTTTGTACTATGTGGCACAGATTGGCTTTGCTCCAGGATTACCCTGCGCTCCATCTACGATGCACCTGCATGAACCACAGTTGACCAGGTTGATACATTCCGGCACATTTTACACTGTTTTAAAGCTATTTAGAACTTGTATGTCTGCAAGTAGTTAATACAAGTCTCCTAATGTGTTCAATTTCTTCTCCCTTTTGCATTAGTCCACCCCTTTAGAAATCACGTTTAATAATTAATTAAATGCTCATCTACTAATAAGGAATCAAAAGAAAACTCAGCCAGCTCACCTGCCTCTTTGGCGTTACAAGGAATCAGGTCGTTCGAGTATTGAGGTCTTAAGCGCAGAGTATGCAAATATTTTCAAAAAGTCTCCCCCTTTGAATATAGAAATGCATCTACTTTTTGACTAATAATGACGCAACTATTCACATTTTAGCCTTTGTATTATGGCTGGTTCTATGGCAGGATTAGTTTGGTTTCGTTATGTGTCAATTTGTTATGGGTATTATGAAGATGTCAAAATGCACCTTTACTTTTTATCATGTGACAGCAGCCTTGGACACTGAAACTTCCCTACGGTACTACTGCTCAGTCAAGTCACATTATTATGACCACTTTCTTTTTTTTCTATGTTGACAGCTCACAACACATGAAGGAAGTCATGTGTTGGGAGCTGGTTTGATGGGTACAAACTACAGTGGAGGAATTCTCCACCAAAATGAATTAGGAGGCCACCATACATCTGTCTTAAACAGCAGTTTAGCCAACCCTAGTGCATATGAGACTCCAAAGTGGATTGTTAGTCACTGCATCTCTGCTACTTAAGTTGCATCAGCAAAATCGACTTCAATTTTAACAACAGTATTGTAATTGGACATGTGAGGTGAGAAACATCAAAGAACAAACACCCTGCAACTATTGCTGGAAGAACACAAGCTTAATGATCAGGGTTTTTTTTCATGGCATGACCTGGACCCGCTTATCCATTTAGAAGGCATTCTCAACTATTTTGCTTATGATTTTATCCTTGTCGATAACATACATTCATGCTGTCTTCCCTTGGGCAGATGGGATCTTCCAGCAAGACAATGCAATATGCTACACAGCTAGAAATGTCAGACATTGGTTGGAAAAGTATGACCAAGACTGGCCCCTTTAACTCCCCAAACTTGTACCCAACTGAGCATTTTGATTGTTGTGTTAGCTCTATAGATCTTCCTTTTGAATACTTCAGCAGCTGTGGGATACACTCTAGCTATCATGGCTCCAAATAACTGGCAATCTACCAGGACCTTATTAAATCACTCCCACCACATCTATTGTAGCTGCTGCATGTATTGCACACATCAGTTACTATGGATATTTACTGGTTGTCATAATATTATACTTCTGCTAATGAAGTTAAATTGGCAGAAAAGAAATACATGGATCTCCGCTGATTGGCAAAGGATTGTCTTCTCCAATGAGTCATGTTTTCTGGTTTATCAAATGGATGAACATTCTGATGCTACCTCCAATTATCTACATTTTGCTGCCTCAGTGAACTGTTTGTTTATCTTTGCGTCCTGTTGGCAGTAACAGTAATGGGAGCAGAGGACAGCAGATCAGAGCTGGGGGGTTGTATACTGCAGTCATGCAGATGATACTGGATCGGGACGTTTAATATGACTCATGAGTGTTTTGACTTTTTTTCAACAAAGTTGAAATCGGCAAGGTTTTTTTATGGTGACCAAATTTCCCGATCATGCGATAATTAGGTTAAAATCTGTGATCATTATTAAGACGCGCATTTTCGGGGCTTCCTGAATTTTGGTGGCCCGCAAAAAGAGATTACGAATAGAGCAGGGTGAGTGGTGGGACGTCTGACTGGTGTGTATGGTTGCGATTTGGGTGGAAAAATCACATGACCTCGTTTTACATAGAACACGTTTCCTTTTTTCGCCTCGTGTCTCTCAGCGTCTCATAGGGATGGGCCCCGCCGCCCGCCTTGGCCAAAAAATCGCATTTGTCATTTCTCACAGGAAACCCTCTATTAGCTGTATCCCTTTCCCTTTAGTTTTGATTAGGTTTAACATTTTTATTAGTTAGCTGAAAAATTTTTTAAAAAGCATCACCGTGTAAATTCACGGCGGTGGGAGCAGGGGGGTGGGGGCCCGCGGGCGAACACAGAAAAGCTCTATCTATAAAGAACACTGGATAAAAGTTCACCCCAAAACATAGTGTAGCATTTTTGGGAATATCTTTATTATTTAACAGTTTGCTATTGAAATTTTCCTGGATATTGGGCAGCCTGAAATTTATTGGTAAACAAATTTTAGTAACGCAGGTCTTTTGTTAGCTGCAAAACTCCACTTTTATTTCAGTATAATTCAGATAGTGTTTCAATTTTTCCCCATTAAAAGTGATGTTGTATATCCACCTGCACTTAAATTACAAACCCCAATTGTGTCAGCACAGGTTGTTTGTTTTCCAAAAATACTGTGTATCGTACGAAAACATCACAGTTACGGTTTTTTGACTTTTGCGCACCCCGCACTGTTTTC
>JAODAL010036611.1:0-41457 GCA_025379985.1 Phyllomedusa bahiana | reverse complement strand
AACTTTTGGCCCAGGAGGGGACATCCGCTTTGCTCCGGGGCCCCCATACACAGAAAAAAGGTTTTACCCAAGGGGGTGCGGGTGACATCCGTCGCTCCGGGGGCTCCATATACAGTAGAGTTAGCCAAGGTGTAGTTGAAAACCCTTCTGCTCGGGGGGGCCCCACAAATGCAAAAGGGTTAGCAGAGGGGGGGCAGTGACATCTGTCTGCCCCAAAGGGCGGGCATACACATTAGGGTTTTTTAAGGGCAAGGGCAGTGAAAACAATCTGCTCCGGGGCCCCCAACACATTGGGGGTTAGCAAGTGGCAGTGATACCCGGGCCCCTCCGGGGTCCATACAAATGGGGTTTAGCAAAGGGCAGTGAAAATCCGCCCGGCCCCGGGGGCTCCATACACGGGTTAGGGTTGCAAAAGGTGCAGTGATATCCGCCCTGCTCCGGGGTCCCTACCCCGTAGGATTTACCCAAATTTCCCGGACATCCGTTTTCCCCTTCCGGGGTTTTTTTTTTTTTTAAAACACAGTAGGGTTAGCAAGGGGGCAGGCCCAGGGGTGTAATTTTGGGTTTTCCAAAAAGTAGGGGGACCAAAATTTTCCCTCTCATCCCCCAATCTTCCAATTCCCCCCTCCTTCCTTTCACTCACCTTCCCTTTCACTTTCCTTTTTCCCTTTCTCTCCTCTCCCGCAGTACCCCCGGCCCCCCCTCTACCCGCTAGGAGGTCGAGGAATGCTGTGTTTTTCCCCCCACGGAGTGGGGGTGGAGCCCCTTTATGGCAAACACTTTTGGGGCAATTTTCCAAAAGGTTATGAGTGGTTTCTCAATTACGGGAAAGTTTAAAGCCGGGACGGGGACAAAAAAAAAAGGCAGCCCTGGCAATAAAACCGAAACCAGACCACCTTTTAAAAATTTCCCCCCTTAGATGGAAAAAAAAAAAAGTTTGCAATGAAACCCAAATTTTCGCTTAACCCCCCCCCACCCCCCTTTTCCAAGAAACCCAAATTAAAAATTTTTTAAAACACACAACAGAATGAGGAAAATAAAAAACCCAGTCTCACTGGCCCCTAAAAAAATCACTTAGTCACATACTGTCCCCCAAAAATTTGTATTTTAGGGGCCACCATACACCAAAAAATGACATAAACCTCACTGCACCCCAGAAATTAAATTAAAATTCCCCCAAAATGGTGGGCCAAAAGAAATTACATTGCTAACGGGCACCTTACAAAGAAATTGCACATTGTTTTCAAAAAAAAATATAATTCCTGTACCCCCAAAAAAATTATCTTTTTAACATACTGACCCTAATTTTATTGCATTACTCACGTCCCCCAGAATTAAATTAAAACCGACCCCAGAGATTACTTTACACCATACCCCAGAATTTTTACTTTAACACTGACCCCAAAGGGGGGGGGGGTACAAAAGGGGGAAGGGGGTACCCCAACATATATTAACACAACACCTACACCCCTTAAAGGGGGGGGTTTTAAAACTGACAGTTTTTTCGGCTCTGACGTGTCGTTTGCTTTTTGGGGAAAATTCGGCGCTTGCAAACGTAGAATTCTGACGAGCAAGCACCCAGACTGCACTCGATTTTTCTGCCTCCTGTCCTTAAATTGCTTTTTATTGCATAAAACACCCCGAATAATTCTTTGTAGGCGCCGACAGACACCGAAAATACTCAAGTAAAATCAGTGCCCACTAAACAACACACTGATTTAACATAGGGTAAAAATGTAAAAGTTTCCTGCCGGATTGGGACCCGGGTTCGAGGCAGATCCAGCACTGAATCCCCCCCGGAATCAGAAATTTCAAATCTTCCCGCAAAATTTCCCCTTTAAAAGGGGGTTGTATCTTTTCATTAAAGGGCTTCAATAAGGGGACAGTGAATACAAGCAACTTTCAAATTAGATGTCTTACAAACTTCGTTATCACGGGACCCCTTATTTTCTTTTTCACCGATACCCAGTCCTGGTCGGATCCCTCCCCCTTGCTTTTCCTAGGAGAGCTTTTTACTTCGTTAAACCCCAAACCTAGTATTCACGGAGTTTGCATTCCTCCTTTAACTAAAAGAAAGGACCGGCCATTTCCCACCTGCACAGCCAGAAGAAACAGAAAACACTGAGGGCTTGTAAAATCGGGAAACGCACAATGTGTGTCGATCCCTGCCTCTCCGCATAAAAGGGAATTTGCCTTTAATGAAAGCGGGGATTAAACTGTAAAAAATTTCCCCAACTGTGAAAAAAAAAGGATAAAAGGCTCATCAAGATGAATGCGCCTGTGGTATGAAAACAGTCTTACAAATAAGCTGCATGGGGAAGACACAGGACATGTGGACCAGAAGGGGGGGGGGAGTTTGGGGATCCGGCATGAACATTTGAAGGGGGATGATGTTGGGGGGGAAGAAACACCCCTGCATTCATTTCTAGAGTTGAGAAGCTGAGAGCAGTATGAAACCCCAAACAACGAAAGCGAACATCCCCTTTAGGTATGTTCACAAAGGGGTATGCCGGGTGTCTGTGCCCTGCATAAGCCGGGGGTTTTTTGAAAATACACCTGGCCAGCCACATTTTAAAATGCTTGGGGGGCCCCATTCACTTTATTTTTTCCCGCGCTAAGTCGGAAAAGTGACATGGGTAAAACATGGCTGTACATATTACACATCTGACATAAAAGTCATCCCCCCCATGCCACAAAACCCTGCCACCCTTTTCCCCATCTTCCTGTCTCCCGAGTCTGGGCAGTGGCATTCGGCAAGAGCCGTTCTTTTGATAAGGGTTGAGATAGGAAGGGTTTTTCATGGAAGGGCAAAATACAGCCCAGATACAGATTTTTGGCTGGCTGTGAGCGGCTTCTGTTGGGGAAGACCCCTGCGACTCCTGCCTACCAACAGCCTGCTCTCACTCTGGGAGACCCTTCAGGCTTTAGCCTACTTGCCCCCCCAAAAAGCACAGAAATATAGGGGGCAAAGGGGTTAACTTCTTCCTCCTCTGTGCTATGCTCTCTCCACTTACCATATTCTCATGCTTTCATATGGAATATTTTTTATTGAAGTGGCTAAAAAGTGGTGGGACGTCCCCCACCCAGAAAAAAAGTGTGGGGGGGACCAGTCCCCTCCGTACCCCCCTAAAGTTACACCTATGACAGTGACATCTGACTGCTCTGAGCCCCATACACAGTAGGGTTCTCTGTTGTGTTAGACACATGTCTGGTTGCCCCCAGGTCATTTTGGCGGTGAGCTGCTCCCCTGTATCGTGTCCTCCACCCTCTCACACCTTCTTAGCTGACGTTCACCTCTCACATCAATGACTTGTGATGCTCTGCAGTTTCCACCTCTCTTATTCCCAATGGCGCCATTTGTTCGCTCACAATACTTTCACCACAGCAGCCGCAAACAGGTCACAAACTGCGCGGTATCAGAAATACCATCATCCTGCATCCAAGAGCCAATAGTCATCGCTTTCTGCAACTCTGATAAATCGCCTCTTTTACCCATGACAGTAGTGAGAGATATAAGTGCAGACAGCCTATCACACAGCTTATATACCCACCAAACCCGCACACCACACGTGACTTCCTTCCAGAGCTACATGCTGCAGACACTGAAAGTGGCAAGTGGTCATAACAATGTGACTGTGTAATTCTATTTTTAAGGCAATTCTCTTTCGCTCGCTTGTAGTATAATATTATATAATCAATGGTATTACTGGTGTAAGGAAATCACTTTCAGTCATGAGACCCCCAAGAAGGGCGCCGCAGGTCTTCTTTCCATGTCTGGGGTCAGCGGGCACCTGCGTCTCTGGGGGGCTCGGTGTCTCTGGGAGGTAACAGTGTAATTTGTACCTGTAACGGGAGCCGGGCACAATGTGATATCCATTCCTTTCACCGAAGAGTTAATGTGCGTGTTCACAAAACACTCAATGGCGGCTTTGTCGCAGTCACAGAGAAGGTTCTCACAGTCGCTGCCAGACTCTGGGGGGGGAGACAAACACAAGACCCCATTTACAGATCTGCTTTCCACCATCTGTCCTGCTTTACAATGTCAGGTACAATGCACACAGACCCCCGGCATTCACCCCGGCTGGAACCTCACACAGCCCCATTAAAGGGGGATTGTAGGAAAATAGAAATACTCTTTAATTAGGGTTTTCTTGAATTTCAGGTCATTATTATGTCTTGTATGAACAGAGGTGCAATCCCTTAATACTGTAGTGCTGTGTTCAGCCCTAATGCAAAGTGACAAACTCAGCTCTGCTACCACATGGACTCCTAGCTGACTCTCTAGTTGACACAATTGGCATGCCTGAAGTTCTCCTTTAATCAGAGCGGGCAAGGAAAATCAGAGTGCAATAACCACTAGGCCCCCATGGCTGTATTGCTATTGGCTTTCACCAGTAAATGCCTAGGTAAGACGCTAGGCCTATTGCTGTATTGGGCTCAAGTTCCAAAAATTTAAAACTCCACCCAATTGTCCCTCCATTATGCAATTGTTGAAATTTTCCTTTAATTTTTACATTTTTTTCTATGACACATTCAGAACCAGCAAAGGAGATCAGAGTGCAATAAGCACTAGGCCGCCAGGGCTGTATTGCTATTGGCTTTCACCAGTAAATGCATAGATAACATGTTAGGTCCATGGCCGTATTGGTTTCCAGATCCAAAAATGTAAAAATTATCCCCCAAAATGTGTCCATCCATTATGCAATCGCTGAAATTTTCCTTTAATTTTAAAATATTTCTTTATTCACTTATTCAGAGCCAGCAAGGAAAATCAGAATGCATTAACCACTAGGACCCCAGGACTGTATTACTATTGGCTTTCACCAGTAAATGCCTAGATAAAATGCTAGGTCTATTGCCGTATTGGGCTTGAGATCCAAAAATGTAAAATTGTCCCTCCATTATTAAATTTTTGAAATTTACATTTAATTTTTACATTTTTTTCTATGACACATTCAGAACCAGCAAGGGAAATCAGAATGCAATAACCACTGGGCCCCCAGGGCTGTATTGCTATTGGTTTTCACCAGTTTATACATAGATAACATGCTGAGTCCATCACAATATTGGGGTCCAGATCCAAAAATTTTAAACTTCCCTCCCAATTGTCCAGCCATTATGCAATCGCTGACATTTTTCTTTAAATTTAAAATTTTTCCTATGACTTATTCAGAGCCAGCAGTTAAATTTAGAATGCAATACCCATTACACCCCCAGGGCTGTATCACTGTGGGTTTCCACCAATCAATGCATAGATAACATGTTAGGTCCATCACCGTATTGGGATCCAGATCCAAAAATTTTAAAACGTTCCCCTCAATTTGTCCATCTATTATGCAATTGCTGAAAATTTTCTTTTAATTTTAAAATTTTTCCTATGACTTATTCAGAGCCTGCAAGGGTGTAGCTATAGTGGATGCAAAGGTAGAAGTCGCTACCGGCCCTGCAGCTGAGGGGGCCCCCAAAAGTCCTCCTGCCCCATTTCACTATTTGCACTAAGGCCCATTAGCTGCAAGTTACGCCTCTGAGAGCCAGCCAGGGAAATCAGTTGCAATAACCACTAGGCCCCCAGGGCTGTATTTCTATTGGTTTTCACCAGTTTATGCATAGATAACATGCTAGGTCCATCACAATATTGGGGTCCCGATCCAAAGATTAAAACTGCCCCCCACCCAATTGTCCCTCCATTATGCAATTGCTGACATTTTTCTTTAATGTTTAAATTTTTTTCTAGGACTTTTTCAGAGCCAGCAAGGGAAATCAGAGTGCAATAACCACTAGGCCCCCAGGGCTGTATTACTAAAGGCTTTCACAGGTATTTGCATAGAACCATATGTCCATGGCCATATTGGGGGCCAGATCAAAAAATCAAATCTGCCCCCACCCCCCATTTGTCCATCAATTATGCAGTTTGGAAGGGGCCCATGAGATCTTACAACACGTAAGGTTCTTCGTGAGACAGCTGACATCTGCAATGATTTTCGACGGGTCCCAAATACAATCCATCTCCAAAGCTTCTTCATAACACTTCCGATGCTGGAAACAACAACGAAAACATAATAATAATAACGAAAATTAACAGTTAATCCATGGTGTGGCCAATGTCCTTATATGCATACACCTGGCTAACTTTATCCAAAAACAGCGCCACTCTCTTCCACAGGTTGTGTGTGGTATTGCGTCCTATCTATTTCATTTTGATGGAGTAGAGCTGCAATACCTGCCTTAACCTATGTGTAAGGAGGGTAACAGTAGATCAACCACAGGCTACACCCTTCTGTGACTTTGTGTTACCCTTCCTATATAGCCACCAGCCTCTACGACTGAGGTATATGGTGCAATGTTGTTGTTTCTTTGCCTGTATCTGCAGGAGATGCCTTCCTAGCATGCTAGATGAATATTTAGCACTTTTGCAGCAATTTCTTTACAGTTTTGTTGGTGGAGAGCTCTGCCCTTGTACTCCATGTCAGCTATGGGTAGGGGCAACCATAGGGAGCTGACATGGATATGGACATTGAAGACTGGAAGACAATAACCGTCTTGTGGTTGCACCAAAAAAGTGTCTTAAATTGTGCCACAAAGTGTCACATATTTACCGCAGCACCTCTCAGACACATTTATTATGGACTTAAAGGGGTTGTCTCATCTCAAAGTTTCATAGGATGCATGAATTTTCATATAAATAATGCTGCTTTGCTCTGTCACTTCCTGGTCAAGCTGTCTGTAATTAGCATATGAGCTCCGTGTATTCAGACTTCTGCTAATTAGATAAATCTCATGCTGTCAGGACCAGGGAAGCTTCTGAGGTAAAGTAAGCAGCAGTAATTAATGTCTTTTGTCTGAAAGGTCAGATAACAAAACAAGCTCTCACTGTCTGGAGTTCTGTGCTGTGCAACCAGTGTGAAGACATCACTCCCTGCTATCAGATAGAACTAGCAGCAGGGGGGGGAGATGTACACAGGTTGGTCACTTGGGGAACCAGAGAGAGCACAGAAGGTGATAAAATCACTTGTAGCTCCTCAACAAAAAAAGATGAACAAAGCAATATATTTGGAAAACATCTTTATTTAGTGATCCCAACATGCTGAAAGCTGATCTTTGTAGAGAGACAAACGGTTTAAAATACTTTCGATGGATGGGTGTAGGTTACCGAAAAATGGGTGTTGCCTTGTGGTAAAGTGAGCTTGGTTACGATGCAAGACACTGTGCCAAAAATACAAGGCAAGTCAAAAAAACCAATGTATCAAGCAGCACTGTGATAAATCTGTTGTATTTTTTAGACCACTTGTCTCAGTTTATGTTACGTTGTGGATGAGTCTCCAGCACCATAGAAAACAGATGGCTTCCTACCATGTGATGTGTTCCAGGTCTATGTAATGAGCCACCACTGTGAGAGATGGACAGTCGGGTACTGGTGCTGGGCAGACAATGAATGGATGATAGAGCTATAGCTGGAGAAACCAACCTTATTTTTTGGGCTGCTCTTTGCACCATGGGAAGAGGTCTGCCAAGCGATTCCTATCAATGACAAGGACAGTTGCTGTAGACCATGTCTACAAGCAATAAGAGACTGAGAACAGCTGGAGACACAGCTGGGGCCATAGACTGCTGAAATGGGACTGTGTCATCTGTGACATCTGTGTCATCTGTGACATCTGCTTCATCGGAGGGAACAGACGGACTAAAGCGCAGAGGCTGTGTTTAAAGGATCCTGAAGTGGTGTCTGCTCTTAAAGGGGTTGTCTCACTATGTTGTCTCATAGAGCCAGCAGCATTGTTTCATTCATGCATCCTGTCACTTCCTGGTCAGGCTGTGGGTAATTAGCATATAAGTTCCTGTATATTCAGACTTCTGCTCATTAGTCTAGATTAGATAAATTTCCTGCTCCCAGGTCCAGAGAAGCTTCAGAGTAAACTAGTGTAGTAATTAGTGTCTGAAAGATCAGATAACACACAAGCTCTCAGGCTGCCAGCAGTTCTGTGCCTGGACCTGTGTGATGACATCACTCCCTGCTATCAGAAAAGACAAACAGCAGGGAGAACAAGCAAACAGGTTGGCAACTAGAGAAACCTGAGAGCTTTCAGAGTTGATAAAATCATTTGTAGCTCCTCAACAATTAACAATAAGCAAAGCAATATATTTGGAAAAACTCTTCATTTAGTGAAAGCTAATCTTTGTAGTGAGACAACCCCTTTAATAAAGTGGCTGAATAGTAAAGAGCTTACAATACAAGGACAGAGACTAACCCAAATATAAAGAGTGTTGAATCAGAACTGCGAGCCGCTGGTTTATGCCTCTACGTGATCAGTGCTAAGCATTGTGCACCTGTACTAATGCATTCTGTAACCACCAAGCTTGTAGTGCCTCAGCGGAATAAAACAAAAAGGTGTTCTGCATTCAAAGAACTATGGCCCAGCTGTATGAGACGTGTCCCTGTGTGCTGCCCTGACTGCTGCCTGTATCAAACTGGGTGACAGGTATGAACGGGGCTGCAGCAGAGATCTGGTATCCTTACAGCCCGATATCTGGTGCAGCCCCGTTCATACATTTTGCAAATCTCGCAGGAGGCGGGGCGCACTAGAACCGTAGCCAAGCTACATAGTTATAGCTTCACTACGACATTTCTGGGCGCATTACTGCTGGAACAGGTAGAGCACTTTCAAAGTGGTATACCTGATCCGAACTGTCACCCGAGCGCTGGACTGTGCCTGATTTATGACCCTCTGTATATACCTTTTTTCATCGCATGAAATTTGGTGTGTAAACGCCAAAATTCATGCATGTCGCCCATAGTGTAATGTGATAGTACACAGGACCGTACAGGCCTATGATAAAACATTACGAAGTGTAAAAAAAACCCCGATAGATATCTCTTAATGGGATAAAAAAAAAGTTTCATTTTTTTTTTAAAAAAGTGTAGGAAAAAATAAATACAATAAATAAGATACAAATAAAAATACATATTTAATAAAAAAGTTATTGTGCATACATCACACACAAAAACCTTACACATATTAGGGATCCACATAACAATAATAACCTGTTGATTTAATCTAAAATGTGTGAAATGCAAAAAAACACGCTGCAAAAAAAAAAAAAAGGCAGTAGTTTATTTGTAAACTTAACCCCTTAGTGACCGCCCACCGACTTTTGATGTCGCTACAGACATCGGGGTTTGCGGCTCCCAGCACCGCAACAGCGCTGAGAACAGAGCTGTAATACACAGCCCTGTTCCCAGTGCAGCCTCTGCAAGTACCAGGGAGCGGAGGGAAACCTCTGCTCCCCGGAGCTTAACCCTGCCTTTGAGTGACCGCAGTGTAATCAAAGGGTCGATCGGGACTTCAGTGACCCAACAGAGCCCGGGGAATGGCTGCACATCACCGGGACCTAGAGTACCCCAGAGGTCTGTGAAGGCCAGCGTCAGACCACTGTGTCTCCCTTGATCACTGCTTGTCAACTGACACGATTAATGTATAGCATAATGATAGCTAATACATTACTTAGTGAAAAAAAATGTAAAAACCCAGGATAGAAAAAAAAACAAATAAATTTAGTGTGCTACATCCCAAACCACACAAAAAAAAAAAAAAAAAAAAAAAAAACAAAAAAAAAGAAAAACCTACACATATTAGGGACCACACGAACGTTATAACCTGTAAATTAATCTAACAAGTTTATTAATGTGAAATGTGAATGGTGTTAAAAAAAAAAATAGAAAAAAATTTTTTAAAAAATTTGGAATATTTTATAAGTGGGAACAAGCTATTCCTCCCAAAAGTACAACTTGTCCTGAATAAAACGAGGCCTCATACAACTGCATCATTGAAAAAATAAAAAAGTTACAACTGTTGAAACGCAAGGAGGCAAAAACTAAAGAAATGTTCTGGTCATTAACTACTTTTCAGGCATTAGGCTTACGGGGTTAATCTATGCCCCAAAATAATACAACTTGGTGTTCAAGGAGTAAAGATGCTCCTGCTGTATATTAAGGGTTTACTGCACACACTTGTTTAACCCCATTTGCAGCAATGTTTTTGTCTCAATGGTTCAGTGCTGTGCAGAGCTGTTCCTCTACTGTCTTACCTGTCAGCAGCATCTATGGGGAGACCCTCCAGCTCATATCTGCAGGCGCAGCCATAGTCTTCAAGGTCTTTGGGGCACAGTCCAGTTACACATTGTAATTTGCTTACGAAATTAAGTAACGCTGGAAAGTTGGTAAATATGACTTGTAACCAAGTAAAGTGGGATCCCAGACAATCTGTGGAGAAGAGGGAATAGTATCACATGTATCTCATCTATCACCTAATTACTTTTAACATGTATGGTGGGTTCACAAATATAAGAGACTACAGTGGAAGGGAAAAGTAAGTGAACCTCTTGGATAACTAATAAAATGGGGTCTGATTACAATTACAGAGGAATACAATCTAATTGAACTAAAAACTTACAGACAATTGTACTGTTTATGCCTTTTAAGGAGCAAAGTAAGTAAACACCCACAGTGCAGGGAGAAAGGGTAAGTGAACCTTTGCATTTAATAACCTGTAGATCCCCATTTAGCAGAAATCACCTCCACCAAGGATTTTCTGCAGCTCCAAATAAGATTTGTACAACATTGAGGAGGAAGTGTGGACCCCTCCTCCCTACAAATGTATTTCAATATTTTGGGGATTTTTTGCATGCAGTGCATCCCTGAAGGGCTGGACTTTAAACACAAGTCCCCATTTTCAACTATTCTTAAGTTGATTTTCTTATGTGCTTTGGGTCATTGTCTCGCGGTACCACCCAACACCTCTTAAGCTTGATGTTATTTATGAAGTCATTGCTCCCTCAATGACTATATAGTGTCCGGGTCGTGATGATGAGCAAAGCATGGTGCCCACTCCACCATGTATCCCAGTTGGGATCAGGTTTTGATGTTGGTGTGCAGTTTTCTTTTCTTCTAAATATAGCATTTGTACTGAAAAGTTCTAATTAAAAAAAAAATAAATGAAATCACAACCCACCCAAAACTTGCCTGAGATTGCCTGAAAGCCCTACAATTTTTCTGGAGAATGTTTTCTGAACAGATATGGGATTTGGAGGCCAAATCAGCACCTTGATCTATTTATAACTTTCCTCGAACCATCAAGTGCTGTTTTTTCTTTATCTATCAGTATCTCATATCTATCTATCTATCTATCTATCTAATATCTATCTATCTATCTAATATCTATCTATCCCATATCTATCTATCTATCTAATATCTATCTACATCTAATATCTATCTATCCATATCTATCTATCTTCCCATCCCATATCTTCTATCTATCTATTTTCATATCTATCTGTCTACCCTTACTATCTCATATCTATCTATCTATCTCATATCTATTTTCATATCTTTTCTATCTCATATCTATCTATCTATCTTTCATCTATCTATCTATCTCATATCATCTATCTCATTTTATCTATCTATCTATCAAATCTCATATCTATCTATCTCATATCTATCTATCTCAATATCTATTTTATCTATCTATTATCTATCATCTATCTAATATCCATCTATCTATCCATATCTATCCATATCTATCTATCTATCTAAATATCTATTATCTATCTATCTATCCCATATCTATCTATCTATCCCATAGCTACCCCATATCAAATCTATCTATATCTATCTATCTATCTATCTATATATTCTATCAATCTATCTCATATCTATCTATCTATCTATCTATCTACCTATCTATCTAATATCCATCTTTTCTATCCCATATCTATCTCTATCTATCTATCAAATCTATCTATCTATCTATCTATCTAATATCTATCTATCTACCCCAAATATCTATCTTATCTATCTATCTCATATCTAATCTGTCTATTATCTATCTATCTATCTAATATCTATCTATCTATCTATCTAATATCCATCTATCTATCTATTTATCTCTATCTATCTCATATCTATCTATCTCATATCTATCTATCTATCTCATATCTATCTATCTATCTCATTCTATTATCTATCTATCTATCTATCTATTCAATATCTATCTATCTCTTTATCTATCTATCTATCTATTCAATCATCTATCTCTATCTAGCTATCTATCTATCTCATATCTATCTATCTATCTATCCCATATCTATCTATCTATCTATCTATCTCATATCTATCTATCTCATATCTATCTATCTTATATCTATTTATCTATCTCATATCTATCTATCTATCTATCTATCTAATATCTATTTATCTATCTCATATCTATCTATCTCATATCTATCTATCTATCATCTCAATTCTTTTCTATATCTATCTATTATCTTTTCTATCTATCTAAATTTTCTTTTCTCATATCTATCTATCTATCTCATATCTTTCTATCTATCTCATATCTTTCTATCCCTCTATCTCATACCTATCTATCTATCTATCTATCTACCTATCTACCTGTCTGTCTGTCTGTCTGTCGACCAAATCTATCTATCTGTCTTGTATCTAATATTTACATATGTATTTCATATCAATCTTTCTATTTTGAATCTATCTTATATCTGTCAATCAATCATAACTATCTATCTATCTCATATCTATTTATGTATCTATCTATCTATGTGTCTATCTATCTATCTATCTATCTCATATCCATATATCTATCTCATATCTATCTATCTATCTCATATCTATCTATCTATCTATCTACATCTTTTCTCATATCCATATATCTATCTATTCTATTTCTATCTTTTATTCATATTATCTATCTATTATCTATTCTATTCTACTATCTATCTATCTATCTATCTATCTATCTATCTATCTATCTATCTCATATCCATATATCTATCTCATATCTATCTATCTATCTCATATCTATCTATCTATCTATCTATCTATCTATCTATCTATCTATCTCATATCCATATATCTATCTATCTATAACATATTTATCTATCTATCTATCAATCTGTCTGTCTGCCTATCTATCACATCTAGCCAATCTTTAACTCTTCCGGGTCAACCTCGTTGTCTTCTGTACATGTGATAATTGTTGACATTACGTCACTATATTGGCCAATTGTGAAGTATCTCGCAATGCCATTACAATGATCTGGTCGGATACTTTGTCAGCCCGATTCTTTTGGAAGTTGATTGATGTTTACTCACAAAAAAGTGCTAACATTTTGCGCAGAATAAAACCACACACCAGCAATGGCTGGAAGACAACAAAAATAAGAAATTTACTGTTTTTGGCTTGAACTCACCCAGGAAGGACGTCACGCTTTCTATGTTTTTGAAGACTCCATTGAAAGTAAAGTTGTCTGGGAGAAACCAAACAAAAGATGTGAGGATGGAATTCATATAAATGACATCAGACAGGATAAAGTGTTCCAGTAACACCTAATATAATAGAGGGGTCGAGGCACCAGGATCAAGATTTGCAGGGACTTGTGGAGCTTGACATCCCCAAGACTTTTGGGAAAAAAACAGACTTGTGTATTTTTGACCTGAGGGGATCCAAACCTTTCACTGAAGCCCCCAATGGCCACGAAGAACGGAGACAACCCCAGACGTCATTATTATACACCAATGAGCGGTAAAATAGTAACAGCTTGTAAGACAAAAAGAAAATCTCCAGTACATGTGTGACCAGTGGAAAACAGCCAGTGAGGTAAGGACAATTGTCTTCTTAGGAAAAAGAAAATCCTTCCGGGCTCCAAATTTGCTAATTAGAATAAATCCTTGGACCAACCGCCCTTCTCCAGAAATCTCGTCGTTACAGCCGGTGCTATACTACAGGAATATCTCAATATCTCACTTTGGACTCTTTGACTGAGTTCACTGTGACAATGTCCTCT
The DNA here is from genome assembly GCA_025379985.1 of Phyllomedusa bahiana. Lineage (NCBI taxonomy): Eukaryota > Metazoa > Chordata > Amphibia > Anura > Hylidae > Phyllomedusa > Phyllomedusa bahiana. Next base: position 27,600 of record JAODAL010036611.1, on the reverse strand, counting down.
GGCAAAGAGCGTCATAGTCTTGCTGCTCTTACAGTAAAGAATCCACTTCTCCTTCTTATATAGAATCCTCCTTTCTTCTAGAGGTAGAGGATGCCCCCTTGTTATAGATCCAGTCCTGGGTATGAACCACTTACCGACATTGGACATATGGATATCATCCCGCTACATAGTCGCCTAATTGCAGCTAACATCCAGCGGTTACAGCGCGGGGGATGCCGCCACGCCCCCGCTCTATTTAACCCCTTAGACGCCGCGGCAAAGATGACGTCTAATTGGATGATAAATGGTGCCGCGCGCCGTTCCTCACTCCTATCGGGACATCAGGGGTGAGATCGCTGTGTCCTGATCGCTGAACATGGCAGCTTACACCCTTGTGAAGGCTTCCATCGCGGTCATGTTTTCGATTTCCCCACTACCGGCCCTAGGCAGGAAGTAGTAAAACCGCCATCTTTGTATAGACAATGCATTAGGTTGTAGAAACCCCATAGTGCTGTAATACCAAAGGGGGACTCAAAGTTAAAGTAAAAAAAAAAAAAAAAAAATAACGTTTTAAAGTGTAAAAAAAAATGAAAAGTTCAAATCACCCCTCTTTTCGCCATTTTACTAATAAAAAAATAAAATAATAAAAAGTTACACATATTTGGTATCGCCGCGTCCGAAAAAGTCCGATCCAGTAAAATTTAACATCATTTATCCTGAACACTGTCCAAGAAAAAAAATGTAAAAAAAATTCCAAGAATTCCAAAATGGCAGTTTTTTGGTCATTTCACATCCCATAAAAATTAGAATACATTTAATCAAAAAAAGTTCCATGTATTCCAAACTGCTAGCAATAAAAAGTGCGCTTTAGCCCACAAAAAATGACGCCTCCCTCACGTCCATAGGTATTAGTACGAAAAAGTTATTGATCGCAGAAAATGGCGCCGCCGCGCAAATTTCAAATATAGAAAATCTTTTGAATTTTTTTTACGGTAACAAAACATAACGGAAACTGTACATGTTTGGTATTGGCGGATTTGTATTAAATTGTAGAATACAGATCACACATCATTTATACTGAAGACTGAACGCCGCAAAAGCAAAACACCCGCAAACATGGCACAAGTACGTTTTTTTTCACATTTTGCCCCACTTTTGTGGCCGGTTTCCCAGTATATTCTATAGTACAGTGAATAACACCTTTTGAAAGTGCATCTAGTGCCGCAAAATAAATGCCCTCACAAGTCTAAGTAGGTGGAAGAATAAAAAAGTTATGGCTTTCAGAAGGCGAGGAGGAAAAAAAAACCCTAGAGCCATATTATTATGACCGTCCGTCAGGAAGGGGTTAATAGATCAGGAGAGAGATGTAGGATTTAGACCCAGTTATTAGATCATCCCATAGTTAACTTATTAAATTGAATAAACCCTTATTTTGATCATCTTTCTGGGTAACACAATCCACCCATTCCCGTGTTTTATTTTGGTTTTCTACCTCTGAACTCCCCAAAGCTCTCTAATATCTTTCTAGTGTTCTGGAGCCCAGTATTCTCTGTGAGGTCTGACTACGATATCATCATGTACATCTATCCTTTTTGTGACACATTCATTTGATGTTATTTGCCTTATCAGCAGCTGCCTGGCACTGATTGCTGATAACCAAATACATTGCTGTTCTGTTTTTGCTTTATTTCAGAGCTGGTGCAATTCTTATCCTTCTCTAGGTTACACACTAACTCTCTTTGCTCAAGCAGCCCTGTCCAGGATGGTGACATTCCTCCCTGCTGTATCCTATCAGCAGAAAAGGAGCTTGTTTATCTTTCTTAGGGTCCGTTTACACGGCACTGGACAAATACCCTTCGGTTTATCCGACCGGTATTTGTCCGGTTTGTGTGCAGTGCACACGGCCGCGAGGGGGACGGCTTTTCACCGCAATGAACCCTCCTTCTTCACATTCACTTGCACATATTCCGTCCGAAAACCGGACGGATGAATGTGCAAGCACAATGTTCCTCGGGCGGCCTGCGGGCGGCAAACCCGTGCAGTGGGGACTGCTGCACGGGTTTTCCATAGAGGCCCATTGTGCTCGTTTGCAGTCGGTTTTTCAGACGGTCTGCAAAACCGCAAACCGTCTGAAAAACCGTCCACAAACCCGTGCCGTGGGGACATGCCCTTACTGATAAGCTTTAAAGGGAATGTGTCATCAAAATGACTTATTGTTTAACTCACGTTTTTATCTTAAACAAATTTTTTAAGAATTTTTGGTTAATTTTTTTTTAAATTTTCCATATCACTTTCAATATTTTTAAGTCCTGCAGTTTTCAATTTGGCCACTAGGCCTAATAATGGTCTGACACTTCCTGTTCTGTAGAGAAAGATTCTCAGTTTTCTGCTCATTATCAGCGCAAAGAGGGTCAAACTGAAAGGAGACACTAGTGTGAATAGATAACACAGGATCCACCAGTCACAAGAGGAGATAGTCACAGTTCACCCTTTCACCATCCTGCACAGTGACTTCTTCCCAGGTCACAGAGCATGACTAGAAAACTCTCCTATAGAAGTGAATGGGACTGAGTCAGTCTTAAGTCTCCTATGTGCATGAAGCTACTGTAAAGCATCTCTCTGACTGCTGTTAAAGCAGTGCAAACAAGGCCTAGTGGCCAGAGTGAAAACTGCAATACTTAAGAATCATTAAAAAATATTGAAAGTGATATGAAAAATTAAAAATGTGTTTAACATAAAAACGGGACCTAAACAATGACTCATTTTTGATGACACATTCCCTTTAAACTTTAAGAGCTCCTTAGCTTTGTGCCCTGATGCTAAATCCCCTTCATCCCCAATGTCCTTCTAACAGGCCCAGCTTGGAATAGAAGAGCTGAAATGTCAGTCACTGCAGAATAACCAACTAAACAGGAAGTGAGAGCTTGAAGTTGTAGAACCAACCACAACCTAAACAGGAAGTGAGAGCATGAATCTGTAGAACCACCCACAGCTTGAACAGGAAGTGGTAGCCTGAAGCTGTAGAACCCACCACAGCCTGAACAGGAAATAGGAGCCTGAAGCTGTAGAACTGCCCCCATTCTGAACAGGAAGTGGAAGCCTTAAGCTATAGAACCCACCACAGCCTGAACAGGAAGCGAGAGCCTGAAGCTGTAGAACCATGAACAGCTTGAACAGGAAATGGTAGCCTGAAGCTGTAGAACTGCCCCAAGCCTAAACAGGAAGTGAGAGCCTAAAGCTGTAGAACTACCCACAGCCTGAACAGGAAGTGATAGCCTGAAGCTGTAGAACCATCCTCAGCCTAAATAGGAATTGAGAGCCTGACACTGTAGAACTGCCAACAGCCTGAACAGGAAGTGGGAGCCTGAAGCTGTAGAACTGCCCCCATTCTGAACAGGAAGTGGAAGCCTTAAGCTATAGAACCCACCACGGCCTGAACAGGAAGCGAGAGCCTGAAGCTGTAGAACCATGAACAGCTTGAACAGGAAATGGTAGCCTGAAGCTGTAGAACTGCCCCAAGCCTAAACAGGAAGTGAGAGCCTAAAGCTATAGAACTACCCACAGCCTGAACAGGAAGTGAAAGCTTGAAGCAGTAGAACAACCCAAAGCCTAAACAGGAAGTGATATCCTGAAGCTGTAGAACCACCCACAGCCTAAACAGGAAGTGATAGCCTGAAGCTGTAGAACCATCCTCAGCCTAAATAGGAATTGAGAGCCTGACACTGTAGAACTGCCAACAGCCTGAACAGGAAGTGGGAGCATGAAGCTGGCTGTGAACAGCAGACTCTGTGAAAGTCAGATTACAAAACCATTTTAAGTTTATAGTCCTTCTCTATGTCCGTTTTACCTAGTAGTTCCTATTTCGTATGTTATGGTGACATGGAAATCCCCTCCCATGTACATAGGTGGACGTTTACCACTATCTGACATTATTTGCTATTTCTCTACCAGAGCCTCCATCCTATCCAGGTCCCTGTATAACAGTATATTGTCCTCTTTTGTGGTAATTACTTTACACAAAATCTTCTATAAAAATTAGATTCCACAAGATTATTTATAAATATATAAAAAAAATGAATATGGCACAAAAAGGTTTTTTAAGGGTTGTTCCATGTCACACATTGACGGCAGATAGACCGTACACACCATCAGAGCCGTCTTAACAACATTATGGGCCTCCGGGCATAACACTGCAGTGGACTCTGCCCATCCCCAAGCACACTCATATTATCACTCCACTTATGTCTGGACACCGGCAGGCTACAAGACCAATGGCCAGGGCAGGGAGCCTTTGGCTCCCTTCTCCACCATGGTTTTTAACTGTTTGCACATCCTAACAACACACAAACCGTTAAGAAGCAAAGCCAACCATGGGATCCAGGGTATTTTTTTTTATTCCAGGGACATACATAGACCACCTGGGGCCCCCATACTTGTGGGGCCCCCGGGCAACTGCCTAGTGTGCCCAATGGAAAAGATGGCCCTATACACTATCAATGTGAGAATGGGCTTCCCGTTGTAGTATGGAGAAGTGGCCACAATGGCATGTATCCTATCAATATGCCATCAGCGTGTGAGATCGGGAAACCTCTTCAACTTTGTTGCATATATTGTAATGATTGGGGAGTGACATGAACGTATATGTATGTTTTATAAATGTATTTAATTTATTTTTTTTTTATTATAATGCATTGAAAAATATTCCCATGTATAATGCACAGGCAGCGGCAGATTAGAGGGAAAATACTAGGACAGGTCTGGGGTCCTTTGTTATACCTGGGAACTGTTCCTTAAAGAGGTTGTCTCCCCTCATAGATGCATCCTATCACTTCCTGGTCAGACTGTCTGTAATTAGCACATGAGCTCCATGCATTCACTCCGTGTATTCAACTCAGTGTTTTCAGTCTGCTAATTAGTTTAGATTAGTTTAGAAGCTTCTCTGAAACTGCAAGCAGGAGATTTATCTAAAGTAAACAGCAGTAATTACCGGCTTTTGTCTGAAAGTTCAGATAACACACAGGCTCTCACTCTGGCTTCCATGACCTGTGTGATGACAACACTCTCTGCTATCACATAGAACAAACAGCAGGGGAGAAAAAAGTACACAGGTCGGTCACTGGGGGAACCAAAAAGAGCCAGGAAGGTGATAAAATCACTTGTAGCTCCTTAACAAAAAAAGATGAACAAAGCAATGTATTTGGAAAATGTCTTCATTTAGTGTTCCCTATATTTTGAAAGCTATTTTTTATAGCGAGACAACCCCTTTAAATTTATTCAGAGTTAATGGAATCCCATTTCTTTTGAAACGTTGCTGATTATGACATCACAAGGGTCAAATGGCCATTGCCATGAGGTGGTCGTTGTCAATCACTAATTGACTAATTGCTGGCTCCCATCACCTTACATTACAGGGGTTGAACCACCAATGATAGGTGATAAATGTCTGATTGCTGAGTGCTGGAGGTCCCACCACTAGGATCCCCATTGATCATTAAGATAGGGTTTCCGAGTCCCCAGTGGTCAAACATGTGCACTGTTGCTCCATTCATAGTCCATGGGACCCATGGAGATAGTGGTGCCCTGTACTCTGCCATCTCTATTGGTCCCATAGACTTTGAATGGGGTAGCCATGCGCATGTTCAACCACTACTCTGCTCAGACCTTCTTCGCTAGGATGAGGGATCTGGAGCCTCCACTTTAACGATCAATGGGGTCCCAATGGTGGAACTCGTTGTCAGACATTTATCACCTGTCCTGAGGATAAATGTCATTGGTGGCACAACCCTTTTCATTGTGGATTGTGCCAAGAGGTAAATGGCAGCATAAACACCATTAGCGAGGCATTTATGCAGTTGAAGGTATTGTACAGGATTAGAAAAACATGTCTGCTTTGCTCCACTACCAGCACCACACCCGTCTTTAGGTTACGTCTGGTATTGCAGGTCAGATTCATTGAAGTGAATAGGGATGAGCTGCAATACCACACACAACCTATGACCAGGTGCAGTAAGATACTCCACCTCAAAGCTATGGGAGAGTTGGGTCAAGCATAAAACCAGTTGCCCCATGCATTTTCCAATCCAAGGCTGGGCTGTGAAGCTGGAACCAGGGAAGTCCAAGCAGGACTGGAGCAGAGGAACTAGGCAGGATGTAGAAACAGATTTCTTCTTGGTGGGAACTTCTAATTTGAAGAGACATGGGTTTAGTATCAAACTGGACTGGCTCCTTCAGAATCTACCCATTGATGGAAGAAAAATGCAGTGCTTCCTCTAGCCGGGAGACAGGCAGGCAGAACTTCTCCAGTAGAGATGGGTGGATGAAGTTCTCGGAAGAACAGGAGTCTAGCAGAGCAGAAACTTGGAACTTAGCTCCAGAAGCAAAACAGAGAGTGAACGGAGTGGTCAAATGAGGAGCAGAAGCACCATCATTCAGGGTCACCTCACCCTTGGCATTTGGATTTCCAGGGAGCAGCCGGGCAGTTTTTTTATGTAGTGTCGGGCACCGCCACAGTACAGGCACTGGTTCAGACTGCGCCGACGGGTGCATTCTTCCACGGAGAGATGAGTACGGTTCATCTCCATGGGGTCAGTTGGAGGGAAAGCAGGTGCTTGGTGAAGTAGACTTAGAGTTGCAGGTACAAGACATGGAGGCTTGAGAGGCCAGGAAGATGAAGACTGCTGGTGAAGCTCGAGTTCTCTCTGTGTGAAGCGGATATTGTTCCGGGTAGCCAGAGTGATGAGGTCATTGAGGGTGGTAGGTAGGTCTTGACCGGCCAGCTCGTCCTTGATGGCTCCCCACCCCAGAAGGCAGCAATGAGGGCCTCATCATTTCAAGCAAGCTTTGAACTGGTGGCGTATTGGCCCACAGTGGAGTCGCCTTGATGGAAAAGGAGAAAAGATAATGCAGTAGAGGTATTGCACCCAGGTCATTCAAAGATTTTTCTAAAAACACTCAGGAATTCTTGGAGATCCTCTATAAGCAGATCCCCGGGCAGGCAGAGGCAGGTGCAGGCTGGGACTGGTCATGGCAGCGAGAAGTGGAGCTGCAGCAGGTAACGGAGCAGGTGTAGGTGCCAATGCAGACACAACTTCATGCAGACGGGTGGCTATTGTCTGTAACTTCTGGAAGAGTTGCTCCAGGTGGACGCCATGACTATGGCTGCCAGGTGCTGGATATCAGGCAGGACCACATCGGCGAGATCCATAATTCTGTTCAGTTCGTACTCTCACGTGGCAGGGACCGTGGCGTGAACCGGGACATTTATAGCTTGTTGCCAAGGGATATGACCTGTAGCTCAGTTTCAGCTTTCTGGTCGGGCATGCTCAGTTCCAGTATTAGGAAGGTTAGTTATGTGTCTATGATACAGCAGGGGAGGGGAGGATATATAACTAGAAACTAATGTGAGGGCTTAACCGGGGGGGAGAGGAATATGAGATGCACATGATGGGGAAACTTGCTCTTTAGCAGTCAGGGGAATACAGGTAGAGCAGCCTGGAATACGTGAGTAGTCCCTGGAGTTGATTGCTAAGCTCTTTATCAATCGACTTGAGGCCTTAACATCTGTCTTAATGACTTCACAATGCATTCTTGTCCTAGCTATGGCCGATTTTAATATTTCTGTTTTGCAATAGCAGAAGTTTGCATTGTCGAGTCAACTCAACTAGAGTAGTTACCCTTAACAAATATATATATAGACAGATAGCGCGATCTAGAATCCAGCGGTGCATATGAAAAGTACCGTAATACCATAAAAAAGGGAAGGGGTGGGAACGGCAAAATGAGGCTAACGGGGTAATATAAAAGAGTAAAAAATAGGGAAAATAAGAGAGCTACAATATATCAGCCTGCACATCCGCCTCTAGTTACAATGTATCAGCCTGCACATCTGCCTCTAGCTCCAATGTATCAGACTGCACATCTGCCTCTATCTACAATGTATCAGCCTGCACATCCGCCTCTAGTTACAATGTATCAGCCTGAACATCCGCCTCTAGCTACAATGTATCAGCCTGCTCATCTGCCTCTAGCTACAATGTATCAGCCTGCACATCTGCCTCTAGCTACAATGTATCAGCCTGCACATCCACCTCTAGTTACAATGTATCAACCTGCCCATCCGCCTCTAGCTACAATGTATCAGCCTGAACATCCGCCTCTAGCTACAATGTATCAGCCTGCACATCAGCCTCTATCTACAATGTATCAGCCTGCACATCCACCTCTATCTACAATGTATCAGACTGCACATCCTCCTCTAGTTACAATGTATCAGCCTGCACATCCGCCTCTAGCTACAATGTATCAGCCTGCACATCCGCCTCTAGCTACAATGTATCAGCCTGCACATCCGCCTCTAGCTACAATGTATCAGCCTGCACATCCGCCTCTAGCTACAATGTATCAGCCTGCACATCCGCCTCTAGCTACAATGTATCAGCCTGCACATCTGCCTCTATCTACAATGTATCAGCCTGCACATCCACCTCTATCTACAATGTATCAGCCTGATCATCCCCCTCTAGTTACAATGTATCAGCCTGCACATCCGCCTCTAGCTACAATGTATCAGCCTGCACATCCGCCTCTAGCTACAATGTATCAGCCTGCACATCCGCCTCTAGCTACAATGTATCAGCCTGCACATCCGCCTCTAGTTACAATGTATCAGCCTGCACATCCGCAGCTATCAACAATGTATCAGCCTGCTCATCAGCCTCTAGCAACAATGTATCAGATATTCATGCATTCACTTTTTGACCATGCTGATGCCTTCTAGGGCCTGATGGCTAATGGGAATGTTGGGTGAGAGGTCAGAGGATCACATCCAGGGCACAATTGCCCTCCGACCACGCTGGCTCCTGATCACACTCACACCTCGCCACTAAGGTCTGACGTATGTGACATAGTCAGGCGGAAGCTGAGAACTGTAGATAGAAGTGCTCCTGGCATGATGGGACGTGAGGCAACTGGTATTGACTTGGGACCTTAACGATAGGCGGTGGATGGCGGCGGCACCGGGGACTCCATGTCAGCAATGCATGATGGGAAGTTTAGTCTGCTACCTACACGTCTGCTTCTGAAGCCAAGCCCACACTTGCAGTCAGAGGAACCGAGGGGGGCAGCAGTGTGACAAAATATGTCAATTATACATGTTTTAAATGTAGGATTGACACAATACTGCTGCATTCTGTGGAATGACCCTGCTAAAGGTTTTTGTCTAAAAGCTGGAAAACCCCTTTAAGCCCCTCATATACTGCAATCAGTAAGGCAGAGACCGGATAAAACTGTCCCTGCCTTCTCTATGGAGAGCTCGGCTGTCACTGATCTTTGAGCTGCTGCTAATTTTGCAAGGACGTTGTGGACATGTATAGTCAAAAGGCAACTGATTAAAGAAGTTTTCTAAGATTTTTATTAAAAAAAAAACAACTCTACCCCATTGCACTGTGTTTAAATAGAAAATGAACCCATACTTAAAGGGGTTGTCTCACTACAAGGATTGCTGCTTTTTATGTTAAAGATCTTGCAAAAACAAGTCACTTTCCAATATGTGTCCATTAACAGTGTCCTACCTATTCCTAGATATCCCCTCTTGTATGGGCTGCATCAGCTCCTCAGGTTGCTACAGCTACAGACCTGTTTACTCACTCCTGATAGGCTGCCAGCACTGGTTGCTATAGCTACAGACCTGTTTGATCACTCCTGATAGGCTGCCAGCACTGGTTGCTATAGCTACAGACCTGGCTTCTACTGCAGCCTAGTGGAAGCCAGTAAACACGCCCCTGAATTCAAAATGAAACGAAGAAAACAGGACTGAGGTAAGATGAATCAATGTAGTGAGACAACCCATTTAACTCTTTGACCATGATCACCTCTGATCCACTGATCCAGAGCTCCAGTGCCCCCACCTTTCCCCTCAGTGCACCAAATTCATAGATCCCATTATGCTCCAAAATAGAAGTATGGATCCAGAAAAGCTTCTGTAATAAAATGATTTGTCTATTGAAAAGACTTTAAAATCATAGGGCGGCAAGATCGAGACAAAACTGCTTACATGCTCCGAACTCCTGCTAAATTCCTATTCATAGTAGGAATTCACATCACACACCTCTAGTATAAATGCGGTGACTGACCCCTAAAAACACACATTCTAATTAGACCAAGTAATTAGTATCAAGACTACACCCCTTCCTCATATCCACATCTACATAATAGACATTTGGATAACCAAACATATCACACCCCCTAGGTAGCAATGACTATTATTTTACATCAATGATACACATTAGTCTATTGCGCTTTCTTTTTTTTTGTTTCTTTTTTTGTTATTATCGACATTCATTTTTGGTTTCTTGACGTCCTCAGTGCTTTGTTTGGTGGGTGCGTCATGTCTTGTTGTGCTGTCAGACCATACATTTGGCAGTGATACAGCAGCATGAGTGCATCACATTCAATACATTCCTTGCTGAGATCATTTACAATAGAATTTGCTTCAAACATTGTTATTATACCTTTACATACACATTTTGACTGTGTTGTGTATTATTTAGTCGAATTCAATCATGTTATGTATCGTGTTTATTATTATTATTATTATTCAATACATTAACTTCCGCTGCTTTTTCTATAATTATATATGGATAGATAGCTATAGATATACTGTATACAATTGACAAAGTTTTATTTATCTATCTATCTATCTCATATCTATCTATCTATCTATCTTTCTCATATCTATCCCATATCTATCTATCTATCTATCTATCTCATATCTATCTATCTATCTATCTATCTATCTATCTATTCTATCTATCTATCTATCTATCTATCTCATACTTATCCCAAAATCTATCTATCTATCTAATCTATCTATCTATCCCATATCTATTATCTATCTCATATCTATCTATCTATCTCTATCTATCTATCCATATGTATCTCTCTTTCAATCTATCTATCTATTTTTATCTATCTATCTATCTATCTATCTATCTATCTATCTATCTATCTATCTATCTATCTTATCTATCTATCTATCTATCTATCTATCTATCTCATATCTATCTATCTTATATCTATCTCATATCTATCTATCAATCTCATATCTATCTATCTCTATTCTATCTTCTGTCTTCATATTTATCTATCTATCTATCTATTCTATCTATCATTATATCTATCTACTATTCATATCCTCTATCTATCTATCTATTTATCTATCTATCTATCTATCTAAACTTCTTTTCTATCTATCTTTTCTACCCTTCTATTATCTATCTATCTCATATCTATCTATCTATCTATCTATCTATCTATCTATCTATCTATCTATCTAAAATAGGCTGGATACAAAAAGGGACTATTGCGCTCGTACACAAATGGTGCCAGGCGTAGAAAAATGGTATAAAGTAAGTAATTTATTTAAAAATGGAGTCCTTAGATCTCACACTTAAAAGATTACAATAAAAAGGCCTGACGCGTTTCACATGGAACACCCACGCTTCATCAGAGGTACACATGCAGACAGTATAACAGAGATTTAAATAGGAAGCGGACGGATCCAGCCCTGTATACATACAGTGGGGAAGTAAGTATTTGATACACTGGCAATTTGGCAAGATTTCCCACCTACAAAGAATAGAGATGCCTATAATTTTAATTGTAGGTACAATGCAACTGTGAGGGACACAGTCTAAAAATAATCCAGAAAATCCCATTGTATGATTTTTAAATAATTAATTTGAATTTTATTGTAAGAAATTAGAATTTGATCACCGACCAACCATCAGGAATTGTGGCTCTCACAGACCTGTTGGCTATACTTTAAGAAGTCCTCCTGCTCTGCACACATTACCTTTATTAATTGCACCAGCTTTAACTTGTTACCTGTATAAAAGACACTTGTCCGCACACTCAATCAATCACACTCCAACCTCTCCACCATATTGAAGACCAAACAACCGTCTAAGGACTCCAGGGACAAAATTGTAGACCTGCACTATGCTGTAAAGGGCTACAGGACAATATGCAGAAGCTTGGTGAGAAGACAACAACTGTTGGCACAATTATTAGAAAATGTAAGAACCACAAGATGACTGTCAATGTTCCTCGGTCAGGGGCTCCCTGCAAGATCTCACCTCGTGAGGTAAGGATGATTCTGAGAAAGGTGAGGAATCAACCCTGAACTACATGGGAGGACCTGGTCAATGACCTGAATAGAGCTGGGTCCACAGGCTCAAAGATTACTGTTAGTAACACACTACACAGTCATGGATTAAAATCCTGCAGGTCATGTAAGGTCCACTGCTCATGTCAGCACAAGTCCAGGACCGTATGAAGTTTGCCAACTGGATGATCCCAAGGAGGCAGGAGCTAAGGTCCTGTGGTCAGATGAGACCAAAATAGAACTTTTTGGTATCAACTCCTCTCAACATGTTTTGAGCAAGAAGGAGGATCAGTACAACCCCAAGAACACTCAACCGTGAAACATAGGGGTGAAAACATCATACCTTGGGGGGCTTTTCTTCCAAGGAAACAGGACAACTGCACCATATTGAGTGGAGGGTGGATGGGACTATGTATCACGAGATTTTGGCCAACAACCTCCTTCCCTCAGTAAGAACATTGAACATGGGTCATGGCTGGGTCTTCCAGCAGGACAATGACCCAAAACACACAGCCAGGGAAAATAAGGAGTGGCCCCTTAAGAAGCATTTCAAGGTCCTGGAGTGGCCCAGCCAGTCTACAGACCCGAACCCAACCAAAAATCTATGGAGGGAGCTGAAACTCAATGTAGCTCAGCGACAGCCCCGAAACCTGAAAGATCTGGAGAAGATCTGTATGGAGGAGGAGGCCAAAATCCCTGCTTTAGTGTCTGCAAACTTGGTCAAGAACTGTTCGAAACGTCTGAACCCTGTAATTGCAAACAAAGGTTTCTTTACTAAATATAAAGTTCTGTCTCTCTGTTGTATCAAATACTTATTTCATGCAATAAATTGCAAATGAATAATGGAAAAATCATAAAATGGGATTTTCTTGATTTTTTTTTTTTAGATTCTATTTCTCACAGTTAAAGTGCACCTACAATAAAAATTACAGACCTCTCCATTTTTTGTAGGTGGGAAAACTTTCAAAATCGCCATTGTATCAAATACTTATTTTCCCCATTGTATATATATATTTTGTAATGTTTCACTTTGATGTCATCATGGACTGTCCTGGTTGGATGCCATCTTGGAATTTCCTAGGGGTCACGCTCAGCTTGGACTGTCCTTGTGGTCTCTGTCCTTTTGTAAGACGGTTATGGCACACAGGTCTGTCCTACACCAGGCTGTATTTTGAACTTGCCTCAGCCAGCTTTATTCTCAGGCACAGGATTAAGTACAGAAACAAACAAAATATAAACAAAAACCTCAGGCCGCCTGGCCACTGGCTAAACACAGAAACCCCTCTCTAACCAGTGGTCTGTACTTCCCGCACAGCCCCCCCAGACCAGAGTCCTCACCAGACTCCCCTAGACGAGGCTCCACTCCAGCCTTTTGGGGTAATCAGAGCCTCCGCCTCAGCTCCGCTGTCACTCCCATATCGAGTAGCAAAACCACATCAAAGGCCTTTAGAGACCTACCAAAAACTTGTCTGGAATGTTGTAAGCCCCCCCTCCCATGCTTTAGCTGTTTCAGACAAGCCTACCCCTACATAGCCACATAACCAGTATTCTAGCAGCTACTGTGTGTCTGTAACCTTGAGTCACTGACCCCATATAGCTGGCTTCCCCCCAACAAAACCAGTTACTTGCTTACACATCTGCAGCAGGCCTCTGGCTGCAAACCACCTAGTGGCAGAAACATGCGAGATATGCCAGAAGTTTCCATGCACTATATAAAAAGCCCCATCTGCAGGTTTTTCTCACTATCTGACATGAAATCAGAATAAACCTTCCCCGTTTTAGGTCAATTAGGAACCAAAATTATTTATATTTGCCAAATGCAGAATAATGAGAGTGAGAATTTAAGGCATTTTTATTACTTTCTACAAAGTCAGAAGTTTCCATACACTGGGATTACTCTGCCTGTAAACAATTTGGGACCGCCCATATGATGATGTCTTGTGTTTGGATGCTTCTGATAGGTTCATTGGCAACATCTCCGTTAATTAGAGAAACAACTGTGGATGTATTTTTATTCACACCAGTAACACACTGTTTGTGTGTGTCACATCATGGGAAAGTCTAAACAAAAACAAAGCACCCAAGTTATCAGGAAGAGAATTGTGGACTTGCACTAATCTGGTTCATCTTTGGATGCAATTTCCAGATACATGAAGGTGCCTCATTCATCTGTATAAACACTTATACAAAATACAAACAAGATGGGAATGTCCAGCCATATCATACCACTCAGGAAGTAGACGGGTTCTGTGTCTCGGAGATGAACATGCTGCAGTCCGACATCTGCATATCAACCCAAGAACAAAAGCTAAAGACCTTGTGAAGATGCTGGCGGAAGCTGGTAAGATTGTGTCATTATACACATGAAACGAGTACTGTATGAACATGGGCTGAAAGGCCACTCTGCCAGGAAGAAGCCATTACTCCAAAGAAACATAGGAAAGCCAGATTAATGTTTGCAAATTCACAGGAACAAAGACCTATATTTTTCGAGACAAGTCATGTGGTCTGTAGAAACTAAAATTGAACTGTTTGGCCATAATGACCATCGTTACATTTGGAGGAAAAAGGGAGAAGCTTGGAAGCCTAAGAACATCGTCCGAACTGTGAAACACGGAGGTGGCTGCATCATGTTGTGAGGTTGTTTTGCTGCAGGAGGGACTGGTGCACTTCACAAAATAGATGGCATCATGATGAAAGAAGATTATGTGGAAAAACTGAAGCAACATCTCAAGACATCAGCCAGGAAGTTAAAGCTTGGGTGGAAATGGGTCTTTTAAATGGACAATGACCCGAAGCTACTGCCAAACTGCTTACAAAGTGGCTTAAGGAGAACTAAGTCAGTGTTTTGGAGCGGCCATCACAAAGCCCTGATCTCAATCCTATTGAAAATGTATGGGCAAAGCTGAAAAGGCCAGTGCGAGCAAGGTGACCTCCAAACATGGCTCAGTTACACCAGTTCTGTCAGGAGGAAGGGGCCAAAATTCCCACCAACTATTGTGAGAAGCTTGTGGAAGGATCCAAAACGTTTAAGGGCAAAGCCACCAAATACTAATGAAATGGATGGAAACTTTTGACTTTGCAGAAAGTAATAAAAATGCCTTAAAATTCTCTCTCTCATTATTCAGGCATTTGGCAAATAGAAATAATTTTGGTTCCTAATTGACCTAAAACGGGGAAGGTTTATTCTGATTTCATGTCAGATAGTGAGAAAAACCTGCAGATGGGGCTTCTTATATAGTGAATGGAAACTTCGGGTTTCAATATATCTTTTTTTCATGAGTGTTATATTTATTGAACATGATTGGTTAGCAAAATATCTATTATTTACATGTGTATATGAGGAAGGGGTGTAGTCTTGATACTAATTACTTGGTCTAATTATATTGTCACCGCATTTATATTAGAGGTGTGTGATGTGAATACTTACTATTTATATGAACTTAGCAGAAATTCACTACATTTAAGAAATGGTCGTTTTGTCTCTGTCTTGCCGCACTATAATTTCAATAAACGAGACATTTTACAGCAGAAGCTTTGCCGGATCCATTCTGCTATTTTGGATCACTATAATCATTTTCATAGCAAAAGAGGTTAAGAATGTATATTAAAATTAGGTACAATCAGAACACCAGAGAAAACTGATAGTGTTTCAGACACTTCTTGGTAGTCTAGGGGTGGGACATATAGGAAAGGGGCAGGGCTGAAATATGCCACATTGGTGTCCCGGGTGCCCCTGCGACTCTCATCCCACATGTCGGGCCGCGGGCACGCTCTTCCTCTGACCAGTCTCCTGCCTACTTACCCAGCCGCGCTCCTGCCAAAGCTCCTGTCTCCTGTTAAATTTAAAGGGCCAGCGCACCGGTAATTGGGTATTGCCGGTCACTGCCCCTATTTAAGCTTGACCCTTCCTGATCCTCTTGCCAGATCTTTAGTGCCATATAGCCTACTGAGAAAGCGTTCCTGAGTCTTATGTTATACCGTGTATCTAAATATGTGCTAAATGTAGCATATTGCATGAGCCAATGTGAGTTGTGGCATCTAACTTAAATTAAGTGTAAAATTAAGACAGGAAAATAAATGTGTCCCATTGTATTTGTTTTTCTCATGGTGCCTTTTAATAGCAGTGAGAGAACCAGTTAAAGAACTGCCCACTGCCCTACTTCTTAAGATGTGTCTTCCAGTTCGTTGCCTATCCTTTTACTCTTCATGGAACACGTTAAAGGGTTATTCCTATCAAACTGTTTCACAGAGCCTGTTCTTCACAGCCAGCTTCAGGCTTCCACTTACTGTTCAGGCTGTGGGTGGTTCTACAGCTTCAGGCTTTCCCTTCCTATTCCAACTGTTGCCAGTTCTGCAGCTTAAGGCTCCCACTTCCTGTCCAGGCTTTGGGTGGTTCTACAGCTTCAGGCTCTGACTTCCTATTCAGGCTTTGGGCAGCTCTACAGCTTCAGGCTCTCACTTCCTGTTCAGGCTGTGGGTGGTTCTACAGCTTCAGGCTCCCACTTCCTGTTCAGGCTGTGGGTGGTTCTACAGCTTTAGGCTCCCACTTCCTGTTCAGGCTGTGTTTGGTTCTACAGCTTCAGGCTCCCACTTTCTGTCTAGGCTGTGGGCAGTTCTATAGCTTCAGGCTTCACTTCCTGTTCAGGCTGTGGATGGTTTTAAAGCTTCCAGCTCCCAATTCCTGTTCAGGCTGTGGGCAGTTCTATACTTTTAGGCTCCCACTCTCTGCTAAGGCTGTGGGCGATTTCTACAGCTTCAGGCTCCAACTTCCTATTCAGGATGTGGGCAGATCTACAGCTTCAGGCTCCCACTCTCTGTTCAGGCTGTGGGCGGTTCTACAGCTTCATGCTCCCACTTCCTGTTCAGGCTGTGGGCGGTCCTACAGCTTCAGGCTCCAACTTCCTGTTCAGGTTGTGGGCATATCTACAGCCTCAGGCTCACACTTCTTGTTCAGGCTGTTGGTGGTTCTACAGCAGTTACTGACATTTCAGCTCTGCTATTCCTAGCTTATCTGTTAGAGCAGGGGTCCCCAACTCCAGTCCTCAAGGCCCACTAACAGATCACGTTTTTTTGGCTTTCCTTAGCATTGCACAGGTGATTTAATTATTGTCAGTGCATTCTGTGGGATATCCTGAAAACATGACCTGTTGGTGGAGGACTGGAGTTGGGGAACCCCTGGTCTAACAGATCAGCTGGGGAACACTGCGTTAGAGGGACATTGATAATGATGGAGGGGCAGAAGTTTATAGGGCTCTAAGATGTTGTCAGTCACAAAGATAAACAAGCTCCTGTGCTGCTGTTAAGACACAGCAGGGAGTCAGGTCAACTTCCTAGCTTATAGAGCAAAGAGAGATAGTGGTAGTCTGGGGTAGCTTGTGTATATAAATATGAGATACAGTAAGAAGCAAAATCAGAAAAGAAATGCATTTATTAATAGTCTTGGTTTACCTTTGCCTACTTGTTGAAAGCTAAGCAATTAAATGGGAATAACCCTGTAAGATTTATTTGCTGACCACAATGCAATGTTACAGGATCTCTCACTTACTGATGTTTCTTATAGGTAGGTCGGTCAATTCGGGCAACACAGGAGACACTCCCGATTCTTGAGCAGACGCAGTCTCTGGAAGACAAGAAATAATGTTTAGATTTACCATCAAGAACGTGAGTCATAGTCTTGTTTCCACTGGGGACCACGCTATATAACTGGACATGTGGAACTTCATCTCGTAAGACACCCAAGCATGACATGCATCGGAGACCTGGTTACCTTGTAAGTGGTTGCTGAGTGACGCCAAATAACCTACAATTTAGGATGTTTTATGCCTAGAATTACATTTCTACTTCCTTCCAATCACAGGCTAACCAGGTCTCCAGTCCATCTAACCACGGTACAGCGCTCCCTCTACATACAATATCAATTGGTTCCCGGACAACCATTGGATGATGAAACCATAACTCTATGGAAAGCGGATAATTGGTTCTGAAGCCCCAAAAATTTTACCAACATAATGTGAAATGGAGAGTAAAGACAAGGATACTAATCCATATGAAGTGCGTCCTTCAGAAAGAACTGCTGGAAGCTGGAAATCACATTCTATAATGAGGGCAGGAGCTTCTTTGGGTCATGGTCACCTTACCTGGTGCCCAAATGAGCTGCTCATCCTGTCACATGTAAGAGCAGTACAGGACATGTAGTACTGCACTGTACTGTACAGAGGTGCTATAGACCACCAATCACTGCATGCACCTCACTAATACATGTAAGAGCAGTACAGGACATGTAGTACCGCACTGTACTGTAGCGAGACACTATAGACCGCCAATCACTACATGCACTTCACTAATACCTGTAAGAGCAGTACAGGACATGTAGTACCGCACTGTACTGTAGAGAGGCGCTATAGACCGCCAATCACTGCATGCACCTCACTAATACATGTAAGAGCAGTACAGGACATTTAGTACCGCACTGTACTGTAGAGAGGCGCTATAGACCGCCAATCACTGCATGCACCTCACTAATACATGTAAGAGCAGTACAGGACATTTAGTACCGCACTGTACTGTAGAGAGGCGCTATAGACCGCCAATCACTGCATGCACCTCACTAATACATGTAAGAGCAGTACAGGACATGTAGTACCGCACTGTACTGTAGAGAGGCGCTATAGACCACCAATTACTGCATGTACCTCACTGGAAAGATGTTGCAGCCCATCAAACACTTATAGAGAAATCTATGGCGCTCACATAGGTGCTCCGTGCAATTATTAAGAGATTTTTATCCCACCGGTAATACATACAGAACAACCAACTGATCAAGCAGATACAACATTTTGGTCTAGTAAATAACTTTTTTCTTGTAGGTCTCGTTTGAGGTAGAAGATTCCAATGGAGATAGTATTGGTACAGCCAATAGGTTCAATGTGGTTGCTGTAATTTTGGTGGTTGAGGGAGGTCAGGATAGCCACAATAGTAAGAGCGTGGTACAGTGCTGTCAGGAGAGGATGGTGGCAGATAATAGAGGGGGTGGGTATCCTCATTTTTTGGTGAGAGTGGACAGAGGTTACAAAGAGCATCTCTCTAAGACACAGCAGGCAGCAGCAATGCACCTGGATTTGCTGTACTGAAGCTATAAATGTGTAGCTTCGAAGGTTTTAGTGTGACGCCTCCAGCACGCCCCCGATCTCAGGCACATTACAAAGTGCCGCGGGCGCTTTGTTATACGCCTAATATTGGAGTGTGCCTGATTAAAAATAGAGTGAACGAGGCTACACCAGTTTTCGGACTGAAAAGACGCCAGACTTCTGGCGCAGCCCCATTCCTACATGTCACCCCCAGTGTTTCAAGTACCCTAAGAGAACCCAAAGACACATTTAATAAATGTTTAAAAGTTTAAAAATAAATGTAAAAAAAATTAAAGGTTCAAATCACCTCCTTCTGCCATTTTATAAACAATTAATTAAAACAATAAAAAGTTACTCATAATTGGTATCACCCCATCTGTAACAGTCTGATCTATCACAGTACATTTATCCCTTAAAAATTGGTTTAAAAAGTGATAAAAAAAAGTTCCATCTATCCTAACATGGTACCAATAAAAAGTACATTTCAGCCAGCAAAAAATGCGCCATCACTGAAGTCTATAGTAGTATGTACCAAATATTTATTAGTTGCAGAAAATGGTGCTTCAGCGAAAATTTAAGAACTAGAGAATGTCTGAATTTTTTTCTTTTACAGTATTAAAACAAAAATCCTACATTTTTGGCATTGCCAACAGGGGCGTAGCTACAGGGGGTGCAGCGGTAGCAGTCGCTACCGGGCACTGCAGCCTGAGGCGGCCTAAAAGCCCTTCTGCCACATAAGAAGATACCAGCATTGTAAATGGTGCATGGTAACTGGGGGGCCCCATTTCACTTTTCGCACCAGGGCCCAAGAGCATGTTCAATGCCACCATTAGAACGAATATCTTATCCTGCAAACTAAAGGCCCTCATATGTCTATTTAGATGGAAAATAATAAAAACATTATGGTTCTTGGAAGGTGAGGAGGAAAAAAATGCAGGTTAAAGAGACAATAGAAATGGGTGAGGTCTTCATGGGGTCTTGGCGTCCAGTTTTAGACTGATTTATTCAAAGAAACCAAATTTTCTTTTCAAATTGTGGCACAAGGTTTCTGATTTTTAAATATTCCTCCACTGTTCCAATTTTATTAAGAAATATTAGTCTTTTAATATATTTGATGCAAATCATATCTAACCATCTTCTCTCTAAGATCAGCCATTCAATCCACTTTATTTGTGAAACAAGAAGACTCCAATGTACAGATGTAGCAAAGATAAACTTGACCGATAACACACAATGATATCACAGCGCAGAAGGTTCTCTCAACTTTTTCAATGGATCTTGTTGTAACCTAAGGACAGATACACAGGAAGTCTTAAAATTACCAGCAAGTTAAACTTTGCTACTTCCATACCCCCAGTATATTCAACAAAGCTAATCCAAGTTGAAAAAACCCAAGTTGTTTCAGACCAACATTAATTCTACTATAATGGGATTATTACAATTACGGTAGTTAAAGCCATGTACTGTAACTACACAAGCTACAATGAAAAATTGTCATCCATAGAGTGGGCAATCTATAAAAAACCGGTGCAAAAAAAAAATCACATGATTGCTAATAACTAGATTTTTGTTCACATCAAGTTCACATTTGATTTGGAAGCTTCTCCATCTTTTCTTGGACCCAGTTTTGATAAACCTCCCCCACGCTATTTGTTTTAGGACTGATCTTCAAATGGTTATCATCTTTTAGACCAAGGTAGTAACATTGGGCAATTTGAGTAAAATTTGATCTTCAGTACAAGATTGTAAAAAAAGAACCAAAAAACACAATCCTGCCTTCAATTAATATTTCCATTGATAATATTTGGCACAATGATCCTATGAAGCACAGATCCATTTTCAAACTTTATTCCAGTCTGGTCCAGTCTTTAGCCTAATCCATGTTGGTTACCCTTTCACTAATATGTATTTAATGGAATTTAAGCCACTTTGGGAACCACATAATAGAATTTAGTGATTGTTGTTTATGTATTTATTTTTATTATAAAATGATTCCTCCTCCAAAAAAATACAATGAAACTACCACAATCTAGTTCCAAAGGGACTATATGAGTACTAGAGGGTCACATTACCCTTTTGCGGGTATGTGGAGCTGAATTGAAACTACTTTGGGCACCGCATTAACCAATTTGGGGAATGCTATTTTCTTATTATCTCAATGATGATAGCCCCACCCCTCCCCACATGCAATAAAACTACCACAATCTGGATCTAAGTGGACTTCATGAGTAGAAAAAGAAATATAGGGTCCAACTGAAGACACACAAGGTCCAAGCGAAGACACATTAAGACACACAGGTTCCAACAGAAGACACAAAAGGTCCAACAGAAGACACACCAAGCAACATTTTTCCCCAAAAAAAACCCCAAAAAAATTAAAAAACAAAAGGTTCCAACAGAAGCCCAAAAAAGGTCCAAACAAAAGACACACCAAACACAAGGTTCCAACAAAAGCACCCCAAAGCCCCCGGGTTTCCCAAAAAGACACACCAAGACACACAGGTTCCAACAGAAGACACAGAAGACACCCAAGGTCCAACAGAAGACACACCAAGACACACAGGTTGCAACAGAAGACACACCAAGACACACAAGGTCCAACAGAAGACACACCAAGACACAGAGTCCATCTGAAGACACACAAGGTCCAACAGAAGACACACCAAGACACACAGGTTCCAACAAAACACAACCAAGACCACAAGGTAAAACAGAAGAACCCAAGACACAAGGTTAAAACAGAAGACCCACTAAGACACTGTTTCCACAAAGGGACACAAAAAGGCCCCGGGTTTCCCAACAGAAGAACACCAAGACAACAAGTCCAACAAAAGACACCCAAAGACACAAAGGTCCAAAGAAACACCCCAAAGGAAAACACAAGGTCCAACAGAAGACACACAGGGTCCAACTGAAGACACACGAGGTCCAACAGAAGACACACCAAGACACACAGGTTCCAAAAGAAGACACGCCAAGACACGCAGGTTAAAAAACAGAAGCACCCAAACCAAACAAGGTTCCAAAAAGACCACCAAGAAAAGGCCAAACAGAAGCCCCCACCAAGGAACACACCAGGTCCAACA
Organism: Phyllomedusa bahiana; assembly: GCA_025379985.1. NCBI lineage: Eukaryota > Metazoa > Chordata > Amphibia > Anura > Hylidae > Phyllomedusa > Phyllomedusa bahiana. Next base: position 5,242 of record JAODAL010036611.1, on the reverse strand, counting down.
TAAGACACACCAGGTCCAACAGAAGACACACAGGTTCCAACAGAAGACACAAAAGGTCCAACAGAAGACACACCAAGACACACAGGTTCCAACAGAAGACACACCAAGACACACAGGTTCCAACAGAAGACACACCAAGACACACAGGTTCCAACAGAAGACACACAGGTCCAACAGAAGACACACCAAGACACACAGGTTCCAACAGAAGACACACCAAGACACACAAGGTCCAACAGAAGACACACCAAGACACATAGGTTCAAACAGAAGACACACTAAGACACATAGTTTCCAACAGAAGACACACCAAGGCACACAGGTTCCAACAGAAGACACACCAAGACACACAAGACAAAAAAAGCCTGCCAGTTTTCCCTTTCCCCCCTTTTCAATGCATTGAAAACTACCAAAAAAACTGGACTATATGAGTACTAGAACTACCCTTCCACTGATATGTGGGTAATGAAACTGAAAACACTTTGGGTGACATCTATGTAACTTGACGCCTACACACCAGTTCTAAATATATATAGAGTGTAAAATACGTCAGTATGAAAAAAGTGTTATGCTATTATGGCACATAGCAGTCAATATGGACAAGGTGTTATGCACCAATTTTGTATGGCATTTCCCCAAACTTTGGACTTTTTAGGTGCATTAAAAGTGTTGTCCCCAGGGCACATTGCACCGGGTTTGAAACCCTTTTTACTCTATAGAACAGTGAACAGGAAATGTTTTGGCACAATATACAGCTAAAAATGGCACAAAAAAGTTTATAAATGTCGCCCATACCACATTATAGAACTTGGTTACTGTTATTTTTTTTTACTATGTAAATGACATACCCCCCACCCTACATAAAATGGTACTGCCACAATCTGGTTTCAATTGGACTTTAAAAGTGTGAGGATCACAGTTTACCCTTTTTCATTGATATGTGGGGCAATGGAATTGAAACCACTTTGGATATCACATAACTGAACTTGGTGATTGTTATTTTTTGTTATGTAAATGATAAGGGAAACCCCTCCCCCCAACATGCAATGAAACTACCACAATCTAGTTCTAACGGGACAAAATAGTGTAGGGGTTCCATCCGTGTGGACTGGGGGCCTGGGCCCAAGGTGGTTGATCTGGGGCCCACCAGTTGATTTGTTTTGTGGGGGCCCCCCAGTGGGTTTTTTTTAGGTGCCAACCCTACAGCTATTTAAAATTTTTATGAAAATTTTCCCCTATACTTGCCTCTTTCTTTTTCCCTGCTTTCTCTGCCTTTTGCCTCTTACAAGGATTTTTTGCTTTAAGTCAAACTTTGGTCACATGCTCAAGGGCCCACGGGGGTTTTTCCCCTATTCCCTGGGGGCCCCAGTCCGAGCCTGTTCACATCTACCCCTTCAAGATATGTTGGGTAATTGAATTGAAAACACTTTGGGGCCCTAAATTTTCCAATTTTTGGTGAATTTTTATTTCTTTTTAATCAATTTTAAACCATCCTCCCCCCCTCTCCCACACCCCAAATCCCAAAAAAATTTACCACATCGGGATCCAAAAGGATTTTCATCAAAAATAAAGGATCCTTTGACAGGTTAAAAATTCTGTATTTTGGTTCAACAAGAACCCCAAAGTTTTGAAAAGGTCCCCCCACATGCAATGAAACTACCACAATCTGGAAAAAACTGGATTATAAGAGTACTACAGGTTCACAGCCACCCTTTCACTAATATGTGAGGTAATGGAACTGAAAACACTTTAGGTGGCATGTATGATACTGGTGCAGACTCATGTTTTTACTAGTTCACCTTTTTTTAATAGGGACGACCAAAAGATTATGACATTCTTAATTTATGCGCCCAAAAATTGGGACATAGATGTTGTTCCAAATTTGTCTGAGCCATGCCACTTTGAAACTGGTATGGAATTCTACTACAATTAAGAGAAAAAAATGTGGGCCATATTGGGTTCGTTTTGATTCTGGTACAACACGCCCCCATAACTATGGCGCATCAAAAAGTATTGTGTCTGGCGCAGATTGCACCAGGTTTTGGCGTACAATGAGTCATACAGCTATAGAACAGGACTACGACACTTTATATGGTTCAAAGCATGCCGGAAAAATGGCGTTTTTTTTTTTTTAGAATGTAAATGACAGACCCCATCCCCCCCCATGCAATAAAACTGCCACAATCTGGTTTCAACTGGACTTTACAAGTACCAGAGGATCACAGCTACGCTTTTAGTGATTTGTAGGGTAATGGAAGTTAAACCACTTTCGGTACCACATCATAGGACTTCGTAGCTGTTTTTTCTATTATGATAAGGATCCCCCCCCCCCAACACGCAGTAAAAACCCACTTCTAGTTAAACTGGACTATATGAGTGCTAGAGGTTCACATCTATCCTTTCACTGATATGTGGTGTAAGGGAATTAAAAACCCTTTTGGACCCAAACTTAATCCAATTTGGGTGACTGCTTTTTGTTTTATCTAATGGGAGACCCCCTTCCTTCCTAATGCAACGAAGCCACAACGGGTTTTTCAATGGACTTTGCAGTACTAGGGATCACAGCTAACTTTATGTTTATTAGGGTAATGGAATTTAAACCCCCTGGGAAAGAACATTAAGCCTTGGTAGGACCCCCTGACATGCAGTAAAACAATCTAGTTCCAATTGGATAATGAGTGCAGAGTTCACTCTTCCTTTAAAGATGTGGTGAAAAGGGAGGTGAAACCCACTTGATTTCAAAAATTAAAAAACAATTTGGGATGTTATTTTTTTATTTTTATGACAGCCCCCTTTTTCCTCTATCCTGAAAAAAAGTTAAAATTGGTTTTTGGGGGGTTTTGTGAAAAGGTCAAAGGGTTGGGGTTTTGACACAATGTCCAACTGAAGACACATCAAGTTTTGACACTAGGTCAAAAAGAGGACAATACAAATGGATGGAGGTGACTTTGGAGCACTAGTGTTTATTTGTCATGGGATGAATCAGAAGTGACCCATTAGACCTTATTGATGAGATTATCTTGAATGTACAAATTTTAACCCTTTTATTACAAAGGATTTATGGGGATGGGCATTGTGCTTGTATTTGGAGGAGCCCTCAAGTTATTCCCTCTGGTGGTCCCATGAGACCGCAAACCAAAAGAAGGCTATTATGTCTGGGGTTACTCATGATGTTAGTTAGGAGGTAAAAATATGACCTTTCCTCCAAATGACTACAATAATGTCAAATGAGACAATCAGAAACTGATCCTGTGGCTAAACCATGAATGAACAATTATAAAATTTTTAATTTGTACTCATGTTAATCCTTCTTAAGACTACAAATGGGTAAAGTAAATTAAGTTACTTAGCTAAAGCTATCGCAATGACTAGATGCAATTTATATCAGAAATCCATCTTCTCGCTTTCTACATTCGAAAAAACAATGGGCTCTTTTCATCTGAATCAGTCAATCAGTAAGGAACAGAACAGGTAGACTGAAATAAACGACAAGAGTAGCAACAGTCCATAAAATTTTAGCTGCAACTTGGTGTCTACCTGTCCCCTCAACTAGATTGTGTGTTTTGTATCAATAAAGACATAGAAAGCTTTTAAAAACTAAAAAAAAATTCTATATTATTTTTAAAAATGTTATATCAATATATTTTTAACTAAAATTTAAAACCATAAAATTGGTGAACTACAGAAAAGTGTAAATTTATTATGCACAATGGTATATATTATGTCTTTCATTAAAGGCTTATCACATGCAAAAAGATTTAGATCAAATTTTTAAAAATAAGAAAAAAGATAAAAAAAATAACTTACCAATCTGTAAAACCATCAACAAACTCATCAGATGTATAATAACCATTGTTAAATCCTGCCTGACAAATAAAACATTATAATGTATAACTTAGTGGATAGTGAATAAAACACATTTTTTGTTCACAGCAAAAATAAGGACTTCAAAGATATAATATATAAAATAATATGAATTTCAATGAAATTCCGAAAACCTTTTTAATTTAAATAGATATATAGAAACCTTATATTTCAAATACATAAATTTGTATGAATAGAAATTAGCGATTGTAATAAAAACAAGCTAAAATATTTATTCAAAAAGTAAATTAAAAAATATTACAAAGTAAAACATAAAATCCCTATTACAAAATAAAAAATAAAATCCCAACAAAGTGAATAAAAGGAATTTCTAATTTGCTTTAATCTCCACACCTCCTACCCACAATATGACACAGTTCGCTTGATTTGTAAATCTAGCAAAAACCAATAACTGCTAAACGTTGCTAAAAAATCTAGTGCACGTGAGCCTATTAATATAATTTTGGGTCCTTGTTTTTAATCCTTGAAAAAGCAAAAACATTTTAGATAATATATTGAATGCATAAAAATGTCACTGAATATTAAATAAAAATAATCATTATCAATTTGTCACTTAAAAATAATTTCATTTAAAAATGTATGAAAGTCTATTTTAAAATTGTAATGTAATAAATCTGTGTTTTATAAAAAATTAAAAGTGAAATTGCAAATATTCTTGTACAATAACATAAAGGTAAATAAAATATTTTCCGAAATCAATGCCCAAATTCTTAAAGAAGAGAGAGCAAGGATTAATTAGGTTATAGCAAAAAATTTGTAAAAGACTAATAAAAATGAAAGAATAATTCTATAATTTTTCCACTGTAGATTTAAATATATTTCTCAGGCCCACATTTGAGTTTTTTGATATAAAAAAAATGAAAAGTTTTCATAGAAAGAAATGAATAATTTCAATCTTACCTTCTAAATATTACTTGAGAGCCTTAAGGTGGAGGGCAAATGTCTTTTAAAAGCATAGAACGTAGTGACTTATATCAACTTTGATGTGTTTCAGACCCATGTGATCAACTCTTTTAAGTCAGTTCAACATTCATAAAGTAATCCTTTCACCGAATACCCAAAGGTCAAAATGCTCTTAATAATATATCTGAAACATCCATATTAAAGGACGTTATTGTGAACCCCCCATTCATTGCTTGGCTGCTTGACTTGCTACTTAGCTACTAATTAAGTAACAATTGTACTATTGTTCCATTACTGCTACTCAGGGTCTCGGTAAATGTTGTATTACCAGAACAGAAAGGTTAATGACATGATGAAGTAGCTTCTTATGATGACAGATCTGTCTGACCTCCGTGTTGTAAGATGCATAACATTTTAAAGCTTCTTTCAAAGATTTTTGGCCCGGCAAAATCCA
>JAODAL010036610.1:0-41458 GCA_025379985.1 Phyllomedusa bahiana | reverse complement strand
ATTTTGGCGGGGGGTTATTCATGTACATAGGCCTGTTCCTGCACAACATGTGGTCCGTCAAAGGGTTTCTGGTGACTCACAATGGCCTGCAAAGTGGTGGGGCTTGTGTAAGTCCCAGCACAAAATGGCCAGTTTGGGGTATTCTCATGCAGTACAGGGACGTTCTGGGTTAACCCTGGGAGGTTTTCGCCCCCAAAATCCTGCAAAGTTGTGCAGGTCTGATATATAGTGATGTATTTGTTTGAAGGTTTGTAGAATTTGTGGTGTTTTGGGGAAATGTTTGTATCTTTTACATATACCTGACCATTCAGTGTCGTGTCTTCGGAGGTGATTCCTCTTAACTTCCATTTATGTTGCTTTTATTGTATGTTTGATGTTGAAATAATAAAAATGTGTTACTTTATGGCTTTACTACTAAATGAGAAACTGATGGAACCAATAGATATTGTTAGAGGTGCGTGCCAGGGGTGTCCGATGTTGCCCCTTCTTTTTAATTTTGCACTGGATCCCATGCTATACTGCCTTCAGCCACCCCTTAGTTCGGTAATTGAGGAGAGGTAGATGGTGCGCTTGGCTGCTTTTGCAGATGATGTGCTTTTGGTTCTCCGTGACCCGCGGGAGACGCTGCCACGTGTCATGAAAATTTTACGAGACATAGGGGAACTATTGGGTTACCATATTAATTAGAGGAAGAACATGGCTTTGATGTTAAGGGGTCCGGCACGACCAACCTGGTCATTCCTCTATCCCTTTAAGTTGTGTATGGACCAGATTCCTTACCTAGGAGTTCATATTACTAGATCCCCTTCCCAGCTTTACAAGCACAACATCATGGAACGAAGACTGCAAAATTGGAGGAAGTTACCCCTATCGTATGTAGGGTGGGGAATTTACTTAAAATATTGGAATTCCCGAGGTTATGATACCTTTTAAGTTCTTTGCCTTATATCTTAGACAAAAACAGGTGAGAACAATTCACGCGTCCTACCGCAATTTTGTGTGAAAAGGAGGAAGACCCCGCATCCCGTTAGCAATTTTACAACAACCCAAAGAGAATGGTGGTATTAATTTACCTAACATCAGGGCATATAACGTGGCGGTGCTTTTGCGGGTCACGGCGGACTGGAATCAGGGTGCCTCGGTGTTTGCTTACTCAAGATCAGATCAACAGTTTTTAGAGGAAATGTCAACTTTTTACACCAACCGGGCCAATCTACCTTACCAAATATTCGTTCTAACCCTTTGCTCATAACGACCTGGAAAGCATGGCAATACTTCAGAAGTAGAAATCGTCTACATCCCCAAGCGTCTTTGATGTGTACTTTTCTAGCTAGCCCAGACTTCCAGGGGGGCAAACCTCATGGGGAGTTCAGTAGTTGGTACAAGGGGGGGGGGGATTGTCTCATCGGTGCATATGGTTAACATGAAGACACAAACAATTCTATCTATGGAGGAGCTAAGGAACAAATTCCCAGATACCAGGGTGATCTTCTTCCCTTACCTTTGTGCCCATAGTTACGTTTCGCAGTTGATAACTAAAGTCACACCAGAGGAGTGAACCTTCAGCTCAGCACCTCTCTCAGAATTCTTACCTCGCATTTCTATAGGATGGTGCATACCCCTCTTGATCTTTCAAAAACCACTATGGCAATTATGAAGTGGGTAGAGGATGACCCCAGTCTGGATCTTCCAACACTTTTTATGGTGCTAAGAAACAGTAAAAAATGTTTACCCTCCAGTAGATATAGGGAGATGATCCTCCAGTTGTACCACAGAGTGTATATTACCCCCATCAGAGGTTACAAAATGGGCATATTTGCGGATAATTTCTGCTTTCGCTGTAAGGCTATGTTCACATGGCTTATTTTGGGACGTATCTCACCCCAAATTTCGTGCCGTACTGCGCAAAATACGGGGCGAGATACATCCCAGTCATTACGGTAATCCTCAGTTCTCATAGCGAACTATGGATTACGGCTCCTCTCCCTGCTCGCACAATACGGCGAGCGGGAAGTAATGACAATGTCAAATATTCACGACGAAAACGCCGTAATTTAGGGGAAATACCCCCCGAACTACACGTGTGAAAATAGCTTAGTCCACCGGGGAACCTCTTTCACCCCTAGGAGTTGTCCAATATACAGCATTCTGGAACAAGATTATTTTATTTGTAATGTCCAATCTCACAAACTATGTCCCCAAAAAATCCATTATGGGCCATCTTTGGTCATAAAAATGTACAGGAGACCTCCTGCACGCCGGGGTGTAGAAAGCTATTGCATGTGGTCTCGGCAGCATGTATAAAAACAATATTACACACGTGGATACATGACACTGTAATGCAAATGGATTGGGTAGAAGCATCTTAGAGAAACGAAACGCACACAAGTCTTTTTCGAGATAGGGGAAAGTTATATTGCTCTGCTACCAGGGAGGATCCAACAGGCCATCAAAAATTGCTTTGGTCTCACATCCTAGTATCAGGGTAGGCTGATTCTGGAGGTCTGACGGGTCCTGGGGAGACCTGGGTCCACATATGGGGTGATCGAATGCTGCCTGCCTTACTTAGCCTCTCAATGCGGGCTCCCTGGCTCGATTTGCTGCAAGTTTGTTGGTTCCGAAGGTGCTACCTAATGATTTTTGAAACTGACAGCTTTCTACTGAGCTCAGAAGATTAAGTTGCCTCTGGATTCAGGTTGCACTTACAGACCAGCTATGGTAATTTGAAGAAATGCTTTATTATTCTGTAGACTACTACTCTCTCACCAAGTAGGATAACCATCACAAGGGATCAGGGATGGTTATGGAGCGTTGAGATGATTATTCGTGGAACACGTAAAAGCTGTTCCTAACTCTTATACATCATTAGAAATCAATGGAGTTAATGTATTTCACACTGTTTATAACTCCGCGACGGATGGCGTGAGAAGTTGTATGACCCCTTTCTAAAACACAACAAGGAAATATGGCTCACCTCCATGGACTTCTTCCCACTGCGTTTCTCAGGATCCACCTTGCAGCCCGTCGCTCCGGGCTCACCGGCAGCCAGGCGGAAACACACAGTACGCTGAACGGATATCCAGGCACGGATCCCCTCCGAGACACGCCCCGCCAAAGTATCCCGAGTCCAGTAGCATTAAAGCTATGTTCACACGGCTTAACTGCGGGGGCATAATTACTGCGGGGGAAAGGCACTTCGCCGGCCCATAGACATGTATTACCAGCGGTGGATTACCAGCGGATTCGCCGAGTGGGGAGAGGAGACGTAATCCATAGTTCTCTATGAGAACTGTCGATGACCGTAATGAATGGGCCGTTTTCAGCCCGTAATTTGCGCACTTCGGCGCGTAATTACGGACCAAAATATGGCCCATTTTAAGCCGTGTGAACATGGCCTAAAACTGCAATCTTTTATTGAAAATAGTAAAACAGCACTAAGGCAACAAAACACCCATGGGAGGTAAATTGTCAGACGCTTTTCGGGCAATAAGCCCTTGTTCACTGTAGTAGTACTCTCATTGCCACTCTGCTTTTAAAATATTCTTAAAACCAATTATCTTCATCAGTTTAGTCACATGATCTTCAGAAGGAAAGAGGAACGAGGGCTAACAAATTTTAACTACTTCATTGCCAATACTACTGTTGGCTAACACTGTGAAACACGTAATCCACAGTTTTCTTATATCTTGATATGCATTTACTAGTGGATATTACATGCCGCACTATTTAATAATAGTACAGCATATCTGTACGATAATTTAGGCCCTCTGGTCTTGTGCCTAGCCTAAGGATCAACTGCGCCTCTTTCCTTCTAATGATCTTAGTCCAATTACCGCCTCTGTATGTACGTGGTACAGTCTCTATGGCATAAACTTTAAAACCCATCAGATCTCCATTATGGCATTCTACACAATGTTTTGCTGCCCCGGACATTTGTCCTTGTCGCTTTCTAAAACACTCGACATACCTGGATTTGGATGTGTTCTAGTTATGTTTGTTTAACTAAGTTATGAATATATATAAAAAATGGGCATTTCCAAAGTAGAAAATATGATCCTTTAACTTTGTTTGACTACGCTGTAATTCTGTTCTTTAACTTACTCAACTCAGATGTTTTTCAATAAGTGTCAAATAAAATTGTATAATTATGGAAATGCTCAATAAAATACATATTTTAAAAAAATGTATTACTTTATGTGATTTAGTTTTGTGTCAGACTTTTCTAAGATGTTGATTCATTTTATGAGAATGTACACTAACAATTTGCTTCAGGCCCTTATTTTTTTGTAGGTGTAATCAATTGTTAAACATGCTCTCTCCATTCACACTGCAGTCTTTGGAGGCTGGGGTGAAGCTGTAGGGAGTTGCAGAAGAAGCAGCTGCACCCAGTTCTTGGAGAACAAAGGGGACTCTCTGGCACATGAAGATACCAGTATTATAGATGTCACATTTTTGGTGTTTTTTAAGTAGTTTTTTAGCGCGTTTTATGTGCTGGAAAATGGACCAAAATCAGCCTCAGACAAGTTTCAGATCATTGCTCATTGAATATAATGTAAAATATGCCTTGTTTTTCACACGAGGGGTATTTCACAAGTGGAATTGCGAGCCGTTTTTTGGATGTAATTATGGCTGTAACAATAAGTGACATGTCAATTCTTGAGGTGTTTTTGGCTTTTAGAATCCCCATAGGAAACAGTGGCGATAAGATTTTTCAAAATAATCCTCTAAATCAGGCGTTTTTTTATGTTGATTTGGAAGATTTTGAAGTTTAAATTTACACTTCAAAGAACGCTGGGTGAACATACTCTTAAAGGCAATTTGTCAGCTAGGTCATCGTTCTGGCTAAATGACCGCCAGCATGAATCAGCTGTAGGTTACCTGGTCCCAACCATGCGGGTTTTACTCTAAAATGCTCACTAAAACCCACAGTGAATTTGGGACGGGTAGAGATGTTTACTTATAAGGAAGAGCTGCTAGTTAAGCTGAGGGCATGCGGAGAAGTTGCACAATGGACTCATCTCTCTTAGGGGCTGTTTACACGGCACAGGACAAATACTGGCCTTTTTTTGTGCCGTGCACACGGCCGCCAGGGGACAGCTTTTCTCAGCGGTTTGCAGGGAACAGCCCTACCCCTTCACATATGCATGTTCATACTCTGTCCGAAAACCGGTCGGAAGAATGAACATGTTCCATGTTTTTCGGGCCGCTGGCAGTCTGAAAAGCCACCAGGCGGAAAATCCGTGTAGTTGGGACCGCTGCACGGATTTTCCATTAAGGTCCATGTAAAAGTTTTTCAGCCGGTTTGCAGATGTTTTTCAAAACCGAGAACCAGCTGAAAAACCGTGCCCTGGGGACAAGCCCTTAGCAGTGGTAGCTTCTCCCTATACCCGGCCTAATTTTACTGGGGGGTTTATCTTAAAACACTGCAAAATTTCAGGCGTTCTGTTTCAGTTATGTCTCTGTGTACAATGTCGAGCATTTTCTTCAATTCACCACCTGATAATGTAGAAGTTTGGATAAATACATGGAACATTATAGTAGGCTGTTTCATTATGATCCTTTTTTGTTATTGGCTTTTGTCTAAGTCTGTGCAGAGCTATTTATTCCAGTTGCTTTTAACTACTCTGTGGGAACAGCAATATCAAGAGATTGTTGAGCTGTGTCATAGCAACACACATACATATTTCTGGATTATTTGACTCTTGAGAAAAACATAAAAAGGATGATAGCTAGTCAGGAATGCAAAAAACTCCACAATCAAATATAACCTTGTAAAGATCGATATGTGTAGTTTTAGATGAATAACAGCAATCGATATAAATGGGAAATGATTTGCAAATAAAAATCAGTATCTTTATTTATTATTATTATTTTTTTTAAAGTGCCATTGATTCCAGGGCACTGTACATTCAGGAAGGGGCGTTACATACATAACATATGTCAAACAAGTACAATGATAACAATGAATGACTTACAACTGGCACAGAGGGAGTGAGGGCCCAGCCCGCGAGGGCTTACAGTCTACAGTGGAGGAGGAAGCAGACAGAAGGCGAGGAGCAGACATGATTTTGGGGTAGCACTGTGACTGCTGGGTTATTGTTGCTTATAGGCAGTCCTGAAGAATTGGGTTTTCAGGTTGCTTTTGAACCTGGGGAAGGTGGGGGAGAGTTTAATGTGTTGGGGCAGTGAGTTCCAGAATGTGGCTGAAGCACGGGAGAAGTCTTGGAGATGGTTATGTGAGGAGCTGATAAGAAGAGAGCAGAGAAGAAGGTCCTGTGAGGAGCGGAGATTGCGTGAGGGGAGATATCTGGAGATTAAAGCAGAGATGTATGGAGAGGAGAGGTTGTGGAGAGCCTTGTAGGTCATGGTTAGAAACTTGAAATTAATTTGCTGGGCAATGGGCAGCCAGTGAAGGGATTGGCAGAGTAGAGTGCCAGAAGTGTAGCGAGGAGAGAGGTGAATCAGACGGGCAGCAGAGTTGAGGATGGATTGAAGGGGAGCAAGAGTGCTAGACGGGAGGCTGTTGGAGTAGTCTAGGTGGGAGATGACGAGGACATGGACCAGCATTTTTGTAGTATCAGGGTTAAGGAATGAGCGGACTTGTGAAATATTTTTTAAGTGGAGGCGGCAGGCAGAGGTAAGTGCTTGCATGTGTGGTTTGAAAAGAGAGAGAGGAGTCGAAGGTAGCGGACTTGCAGAAAAGGTGAGAGTGTAGAGCCGTTGACTGAGATAGAGAGATCAGGTGAAGGGATGGAGTGGGACGGTGGAAAGATGATGTGTTCAGTTTTCTCCACATTTAGATTTTGGAGACGGGAGGAGAAGAAGGACGAAATGGACGATAGACAGTCTGGGATCCGGGAGAGAAGAGAGGTGACATCTGGGCCGGAGATGTAGAGTTGTGTTTCGTCAGCATATAGATGGTAGTGAAAGCCGTGTGAAGCTATGAGCTGACCAAGGCCAAGAGTATACAAATTTAAAGACATGGTTAGTAGTACATGACACCAGGGTTAGGAAGAGTGTATTGGAGTGCTGTGTGGTAAGGTTCCAGGGCTTGCTTGATTTTCTTAGCTGTTTAGGACTATTTCTACATTGAATTTGAAGCATATGGGGCTTATTTTACATCAGGGGTGCACAGCATTTTCCGGCTACACTGTCATTATATTATACCTGACCCAAGGTCCTTAGTAAATCTTAGAGGAGTATTCCCCATTTGAGACCTTTATGGCACTTCTATTGTAAATACCCAAAATTGCTAAAAGGTCTTGGTTCCACTTTAGGGACTACCAGAGAACAGCATTGGAGGTGCCCTGCTCGTAACTTCAGAAAGAGGATATGAGGCAACTATTTTCATTATAGTTTTTGGAGGTTACCGAGGTGGCTGCTTCATAACTAAAACTAGAGAGAACACATATCTATATAGCCTCCTCTCCAACTTATATCATCCTCTTTGGAGTCTCCAACCTAACAGACATATTTATGGTCTATCTTGTGGATTTGCAATGATTGTGTCAGAAATAAATACTCCATTGAGGGAGAAATCCAGAGATAATACAGAAACAGTTTTACTGAATTGCTCATTTAGGTTGTTTAAAATAGCATATACAGCCCTATAGCTCAACATATCAGTGCCACGCACATAGTGCTAGCAATACAGTGCCCACTATAATAGTGCCAATCATAACAATGCCAGCCATAACAGCGCCCACCATAATAGTGCTCGCCATAATAAGTGTCATCAGCTGACTGCAGATTTCAAAATATGAATATTACTTTCTGAAGTATGATGACAGAGATAAAGCAAGTTTCTGTCCTGATGGTTGGGGGCTACACAGAGGGGCACTGGGGTCCGCATATGGGCCACACTTTGTGCACCCCTGTTCTACATTATCCACAGTGGGATGTTGCCAGACTGCAGCTATAAATTGAGGTATGCACGGGCATGTCATGGTAATTGTGAATTTTTTCATACACATTGTATACTACACTTGTACTTTGATGCTGGAAAGTGTATATATTGAATATTATATATGTGCTATACATTCACTCTACACTGCTCAAAAATAAAGGGAACACTTCAACAACACAATGTAACTCCAAGTCAATCACACTTCTGTGAAATCAACCGGTCCAGTTATGAATCAACACTGATTGTGAATCAGGTAAGAGATGATAGGCAATTAGCAAGACAACCCCGATGTAGCAGTGGTTCTGCAGGTGGTGAACACAGACCATTTCTCTGTTCTCATCCTTTTTGGCTGTTGTTTTGGTCCCTTTTGCATTTTGTCATTGCTCTCACCCCTAGAGGTAGCATGAGGCGGTGTCTACAACTCACATAAGTTGCTCATGTAGTGCAGCTTATCCAGGATGGCACATATATGCAAACTGTGGCACGAAGGTTAGCTGTGTCTGTCAGCACAATGTCCAGAGCATTGAGTAGATACCAGGAGACAGGCCAGTACACCAGGAGATGTGGAGGGGGTTGTAGGAGAGAACAACCCAACAGCTGGGCCGCTACCTCCTCCTTTGTGCAAGGATGAACAGGAGGAGCAGTGCTAGAGCCCTGCAAAATGACCTCCAGCAGGCCACTTATATCCATGTGTCTGCTCAAACTGTCGGAAACACACTCAATGAGGGTGATATGTAGGTGCAGTATACCCTGGGCTCCTTCTAATGCATGACAATGTTAAGCCTCAAGTGGCTGAAGTGTATCAGCAGTCCCTGCATGATGAAGCCATTGATGCTATGGACTGGCCTGCCCATTTCCAAGACCTTAATTCAATCGAGCACATCTGGGACATCATGTCTTGTTCCATCCACCATCGCCACGTGGCACCACAAGACTGTCCAGGAGTTGACTGATGCTTTAATCCAGGTCTGGGAGAAGATCCCTCCGGAGAACATCCACCGCCTCATCAGGAGCACACCCAGGCATTGTCGGGAGGTCATACAGGCATAAGGAAGCCCCACACTATTGAGTCTCATTTCCTTGTCTTGAGGCAGTTCCACTGAAGTTGGATCTGCCTGAAATTTGATTTTCCACATTAATTTTGAGTATCATTCCAAATCCAGATCTACATGGGATATTCATTGTGATTTGCATTGATCATGTTTATGTTTTATTGTTCTCAACACGTTCTACTATGTCATGAATAAAGAATTGCAATATTTAATTTATTGAGATCTAGGATGTGGTATTTTACAATTCCCTTTATTTTTTTTTGAGCAGTGTATATATACTATACTATACTATACTATACATAGTTACACTGCATACAATAAGTGGCACAGGGTCCTATTTTTTTTTTTTTTACCTTGTGGTTATATTAATTTGTGTGATAAGTGTAATAGTGTGATAAAAAGGCTCGGTTGATTGGGAAGAATCCTATGGAAAACCATGTGGCCCCCAGTGGCAATTTCCTAGGTGTTGGTATAGGAATAGCAAAAAGAATAAGTTGATGTTAGGTGGGAAATGATACAGCCCACATGGTTGGTGACAGAAGAGCCTCGGGAGAGCATTATCTCAAGAACAATAGGTAGGCAGAATAATGCAATAAATGGGTTTTGAGATTGAAAGAAATTAAGGCAGAGTGGGACAGGAAAAAGATCAGTTCAGCTCTTACTGTCACAAGACCTACCTGAAAATGGGTGGTGAGAGTGCTTTCCACTTGGTTGAGTGTGCCCAAAGAATGCCAGGATTCCATTCCTCAGACTATAATGCTGCCACCACCAGCTTTTGTTCTTAGAGCAATGGTTGCAGAGTGTTAGTCCTCTGATTGTGATACTGCCATTAAAATTAAAGCCTGCTATTGTAACTTTGTTAGCAGAGTTGCAGTGACCATCCATCTGCTTCAGAGTCTCATACACAGTATTGTTCACTAAGCTGTTGTTTTAGACCCATGTCTGGTAGCCCCCTGGTTCACTTTGGTGGTCAGCTGCTCAACAGTAGCGTGTCGGTCCATCTTCATGCACCTTTGAAGTCAATGTTCTCCTCTCACATCAATGCACATGGTACTCTGTAGTTTCCAAGTTGCTTATTCACAATGGTACCATTTGTCCACTCTCAATTTACTTTAACCACAGCAGCATGCAAACAGTCCACAAACTGTGGAGATTCAGAAGTACTGCCACCCTTGGCCTGAAAGCCAATAATCATCCATCTTTACAACTGTAATAAATTGCGCCTTTTACCCATGAGAACAACGAGGGATATGTATCCAGTTTATTGCACATTTTATATACCCACCAAGCCAACTCAAGATACGACTTCCTTCATGAGATATGCACTGTCTATCTTAAAAGTAGGAAGTGGGCATTATAGGCTAGGTCTACACTGCATTGGACAAATTTTTTTCCGATGCAGGACTGCAGTTTTTGTCATGTTTTGCGCAAAAACCCCGGTTGGTTCCCATTTTTTTTGCTGTCACCCATACAATTGAATTGTATGAGAAGACACCGAAAAACTAAAAGCACAGGCGGATTAGGGCTCGTTCACACGACGTATTTTGGGACTGATTTCAGCTGTATTGAGCGCCGTATTTGCACTCCAATACGGCTGAAATCAGTCCCAGGTATTACGGTAATCCACAGTTCTCATAGAGAACCATGGATTCCGTCTCTCCTCCCTGCTCTGTGAATCCGCCGAGCGGGGAGAAAGTGACATGCACATTATTTACGGCAGCCGGCATAATTGCAGGGCGAAATCCGTCCCCGCAATTACGTCAGTAATAAGCCGTGTGAACATTGCCTTATACAACATGTTGTATAATATGCCAGCCCCGAAAGATGATCGGAGAAAAAAACGACATGTTGAGACTACAGGTAGTTTTTTCTATTGTCGTCTATGGGGCTACCTGAACAATAGTATTTTCGCCGTTTTTAAAATCCTAAGAGCGCCATAAATATGATCGTATGGCTGTGCCGTGGAGACATAGCCATAATGTGATTTGACTGTTTATATACATAACTAACACTAGTAACAACACCTAAGATCAGACAATGAGCATGTGGGGGGCGTCTCTTTCAATAGCTAGAGTACGTCCATCAGCGGGGGATAACATTAGCGTTCACCAATAGTGGAAGAAATGCCATCCAACCAAACTCCTATACTAATTCATGTTTATTTTGTAGAAGAAAAATTAAAGACAGATCTTCTTTAGGTGGAAATAATAAGAGGGGGGAAATTAAAATCTTAATTAAAAGTCTGTAGATTTTCTTTATATAAATCTGCCTTTATTTCATACATCTATTAGAATAAAGAGAAATGTTAGTACAATGTTCTGCAGATATAATGAGGGAGAGAAACAGAAGAAACATACCAATAAAAACCAAACACTGCAGAAAATTATACAGATAGCGAGACAAACTGGTGGAAACTATTTAGTACAATGCTTCACAATCTCAGTTTCATGTTTAGTTGTAAGTTATAGCCTCTAATGACGGAGTTCATTATGATTGATCTGTATGAACCTTAGACACAAAGGGCCGCGATAAATTCCAGTACAGCCAAAACAAAACTTTCTAATCATATATACAGTGGGTAGCACAAATATTCCTACCCTCTGAACTGTTTCTTATTTTTAGGCTACACAGCACAGGTTTTTTATTGGATTTATGCAAAAATCTGACTGTACTCAGCGCTGTGTAGACCTCAATAGAAAATCCATGCTGTAGTCTGTACAGCACAGGTTTTCTACTGAAGCCACCGGCCGTCCGGTGGAGATAGGACACGTTCTATTTTCCTCCGGATTCCCATTGGATTCCTGTAGCTCTCATGTATGGGGCCACGGGAAATCCGACATTGCTGTGTAGACATAGCTTCAAACATTACAGCCACAAACATAAATGTTTGTGATAGAGCAGCACAAAGAAGCAAGTATTTGTGAAGTGTAAATAAAATGATCTGCGCTTTTCCAGGTTTTTACAAAAGAAAAAGCTGAAAATTGTGGCGTGCATATGTATTCAGCTCCCCTGAGTCAATACTTTGAACGAGCATTTTTAGTGACAGCTGCAGTCTGTTGGGGGATGTCTCTAGCAGCTTTGCACATCTAGAGGCTGGATGTTTTGCCATTCTTCTTTTCAAAATAGCTCTAGCTCAGTCAGATTGGTTGGCGAACGTTTGTGAACAGGAATTTCAAGTCCTTACACAGATTCTCAATGGGAGTGAGGTCTGGACTGTGACAGGGCAATTGTAACACATGAATATGCTTTGATGTAAACTCTTCCATTGTAGTTTTGGCTGTATGTTTAGGGTTGTTGCCATGCTGAAAGGTGAACCTATAACCCAGTCTCAAAACTTTTGCGGTCTCCAACAGGTTTTCTTCCAGGATTGCCCTGTATTTAGCTCCATTCATCTTCCCATCAACTCTGAGCAGCTTCCCATTCTCTGCTGAAGCAAAGCCTTCCCCCCAAGCATGATGCCACCACCACCATGCTTCACAGTGGAGCTTGTGTGTTCAGGGTGGTGTGCAGTGTTGGCTTTCCTCCACTCACAGCATGTGAAAATTAGGGCAAAAAGTTCAGTTTGGCCTCATTTAAAGGGGTTTTGCCACGATGCAATGTTGATGTGGGATCCTCCAAAATGGGTATTTAATCACTTTTCTAAATATATGTGATTACAAAAAGTGAAGCCTGTGAGAGCTACAGCATTGCTCAGTCCCCCTTAGTTTCCTGAAAGTTTACATTAGACACGACCAGGACACTGACAGGAGCTGATCTGGCCACACTTGCGTGTTTGCACTTCTTATCTGTTGACAAGGAACATGAAGGATCTTGCAAGGGGCTGGGGAGAAAGTGCAGCGTATGAGGTTGACTGCTGTATTGAGAATCCACTGATCCACTGGTTGTAATGTAATTATTTGAGTAAACATTGCAGACGCTCCCTGCTTCCTCGCTCTCTGCTCATCCCCTCCCTCTCACCCCTGCAGCCATTCATGACTCTGCATGCTTTGCTTGTATTCTCTCCTGAGCAGATAAGAGGTAAGGAACTTACTTCGTGGCAAAACCCCTTTAACCAGATTCCTTTCTTTCCCATGTTTACTGTGTCCTCTACATAGCATTTTGCAAACTGAAAATCGGACTTCTTATGGGTTGCTTTCAAAAAGGACTTTCTTCTACCCAGTCTTCCATAAAGGCCAGATTTGTGGAGCACACAACTAATAGTTGTCATGTTGACAGATTATCCCACCTGAGCTGTGGAACTCAGCAGCTCCTCCAGTGTGATCCTGGGCCCCATGGCAGCTTCTGTAATTAGTGCTTTCCTTGTCTGGACTGTCAGTTTAGGTGGATGGCCATGTCTTGGTAGGTTAGCAGTTGTGCCATACTCCTTTCATTTATGGATGATGGAATGAATGTTTGTTCACTAATGTTCTCTAACAAACCACTGAGGCCTTCACAAAACAGCTATACTTATACTGAGAATAAATTACATACAGATGTTTTATGTTTACTAATTAGGTGACTTCTAAAAGCAATTGGTCACATTGGATTTTATTGAGGGTGATGAATCAAAAGGGATGAATACATATTCATACCGCTCGTTTCAGTTTTTTTAATTTGCAAACATTTGGAAAGGCATGTATAATTTTCTTTGCACTTCACAAATACTTGCTACTTTGTGTTGCTCTAGCACATAAAATATCAATAAAATACATTTAACTTTGTAGTTATAATGTTTAAAAATGAGGAACAGTTCAGGAGGGGTGAAAACTTTTGCAACCCACTATATATGGTGTAGCTGTTACTAATACGGAATATTCCAATAATCTGGCACCATTGTGCCACATTATTTAGAAAGTGTTACTGCTAATGGTTACCTGGGGCATCAGTGGCTTAGCAGGGGAGGTGTCAGAAGTGGGAAGGTCTTTGCTCTACATTTACACCCTTCTAAACAGATCATTTGAATGGAATGGGTTAGTAGATGGTGGCTGCCAGAACTTTCACCCAGTTACCACGGCAGGATAATTTCTGGAACGTTGGCTGATTTCCTTAAAAGTCCACTGAAGACTATGAGGGCATGTATATGTAGTAGGTGGGGGCCCTGCTCAGGGACCCATTATCAGATAGAGTGGAAAACCAAAGGAAGGAGAAGATCTACCCCTAGAGGACTCATATGTTGGGTTTAGTGCTCCAGCAGTCAGAACCACTGCAACCGGCTCATTTTAGAGGAAATGGACATTTTCCTTGGTCTTCCAAAAACAGACTTTTATAGTATATCCATATGAGAGGTGAGGGTATACTGCTTCTGTAACTACATAGCCTTTCCTTTGTGGCCAGAATACCCATTTTGAAGACATCTTTACATTTCAGGGGAAAATTATAGCCATTACTGTCTGTCTGTCTATCTATCTATCTATCTATCTATCTATCTATCTATCTATCTATAATGAATCTATTATAATCAGTGGTTTTTCCCTTCAAATCTAATGACCTTGATGGTTGGTCCTTGTTGTCCTATAGACTTGTGTTTAGTTTCCATTTCATGCCTATGACCCTGTAAAAACGATTTTAGAAACAACTTTATCTACAGTTTTGCACAATCATCTTAGTTATATGAATGGGCATGCAAACAACTTCAATTTATCTTTAAACTGAACATGCAATTTTCAACAATAGTTTACTTAAAGGAATTTTCTGGTTTCATGTAAATAAGGCTCACTCATTGTATAGTATTAAAGTACATTAGTTAGGTGCAGATCCATCCATTATGCAACAAATAAGCTGTACTGACATAAAACTAGAAAGTCCCTTTAAATATGGCATCGTATGAAGAATAAAGTTCATATTTTTTTCACAAGATATAATTGATAATCTTTTACAATAGAAAGCTCTATGTTAAGTCATGCACACTGCTTATAATTGCTTTTATCTTGTATCACACTATACCATGTTCTAGCTCCATGTTACCTAAATGTTGCTTAGTAGAACAATGAAATGTGAACAGACAAAAATACAGTGGACTGAATACACTGTGCTGTATCCTATATACAATATCAACATTAATTCCATTTTGTATTTCTCTAATAAAAAGCAATGGGACCAGTAAGTGCTGTTTTGGGTATAACCAGTAGATAAAGCTACAGAGACTACAGTATACAGATTGCACAAGTACACACATCTCAAGAGGATTCACAGTACAAAGCCAAGGTAAAATATGGGGTGAGATGTACTGGGCTCCTCCCTTACAAGTTGACATAGCTCTTAAATTCAGTCACTTTAGGAGACTTGTCTTGATTTTGAGTGGAACTTAGTACAGCTCCCCCATATTGTGCTAACTGACAATATATTTGGTAGTGCTGCTGTTCAGTAGGGTATATCCTGTGAATGAAATGTACTATTGCCCCAGTGCCATGGCCATGTTCAAAGCTGCTGCGTGAAGAGTCATTCTGATGCTGGACGCTTTGTTACACATCAGGCGGAGACGTAAGGTGGAGGAGGTTCTTTAGCTGCTCCAGCCACATTGTCTTCATAGTGAGGTAGGAGGACCTGAAGAAAAAAATTATTGTTAATAAAATGAAAAGGGGTATTTTCACCATGCTGTTTCACATAGCCACTGCTAACTTCAGGCTCTCACTGAGGTTGCAGTCTTCATTTCTTCATACATTTCAAGACCTTCTTCATATTCTGTTTGTTCCTGTACCTGTTTTAGACTCTTGTCATATGTCCCTCTTACTGATATATGTTAGATGGGAGGTCAATGTGTGCAGGGCACTCTCATGTATCAGCACAGCTTCATTCCTTTTCTGCTCTCTACTTTACAGATACTGAGGAGTGTGTAATCCCCCTTACTCCTGCAGTTTGCTTGTTAGTGCTCTGCTTTCTCTCTGCACTCATACACAGCCTGTATGATCTCTCTTTCCTCCTCTGCAAACTGCCTTAAGTGGGTTGTCTCATTACAGACATTAATGTCATATTGTTAGGATATTCCTTTAATGTCTGACAGGCTAAACTTGTTAGTCCCATTCCTGTCTATTGGAGAGTCCCAACCACCTCACTGTTCAGAACGAGGAGATTTCCAGGCTAATTAAGTAGATACAGTAGGTGCGGGTCCCAGAGAATCGGACATATATCGTTGGTACGGTTGAAAGAAGACACGTGTCCATCAAGTTCAACCAAGGGTGGGGAAAATGTGGGTGAAGGGAGAGAGACAAGGACTTTAAGCTCGAATTACCACTGGTTAATGCCCTGGAACCCATAAGGCAAGAACCAATCTGCTCCAGTGGAGACCCTATCTCTGACCCCAGAGCCTCCACCAGCCAGGATCCAGAATTTTTCATAGCTACGTACACATTAATATTCTTTAGTTGCAGGTAGGTATCTAAGCCTTTCTTGAAACTCTCTACAGTTCCTGCTGTGACCAGCTCCTCAGGCGGCTATTCTACAGATTCACAGTTCTTACAGTGAAGAACGGTCTTCTCCTCTCGAGATTGAATCCTTTTTTCTCTAGTCGAAGGGAATGTCCCCTTGTCTTTTGAGGGGGCTTCACTTGAAACAATTTTTCCCCATACATTTTGTAGGGACCATTTATATATTTATATAAATTAATCATGTCCCCCCGAAGCCGTCTTTTCTCAAGACTAAATAAGTTCATTTCTACTAACCTCTCCTCATAACTAAGATGCTCCATTCCCCTTACAAGTTTGGTTGCTCGTCTTTGCACTCTCTCTAGCTCCATTACATCTCTTCTATAAACTGAGGCCCAGAACTGAACAGCATATTCTAAGTGAGGACGCACCAATGCTTTGTACAGCGGTAGAATTATATCCTTGTCCCGCGAGTCAATGCCTCTTTTAATACACGCCAATATCTTACTTGCCCTAGAGGCAGCTGATTGACATTGCATGCTTGTAACGGGTGTGGTAGTGGATCCACTGG
This sequence comes from Phyllomedusa bahiana, assembly GCA_025379985.1. Classification (NCBI taxonomy): domain Eukaryota; kingdom Metazoa; phylum Chordata; class Amphibia; order Anura; family Hylidae; genus Phyllomedusa; species Phyllomedusa bahiana. Next base: position 24,589 of record JAODAL010036610.1, on the reverse strand, counting down.
ACCACCGCAAGCGGTGGTGTAAGCCTCGCCAGGGAGTGGAGTCTAAGTAGGTCCCGGTTTTCACCAGAGCCCGCAGCAAAGCGGGATGGACTTGCTGCGGTGGGAGTCTAACAGGTCGCTACCCTTGACTTGACCTGCTTGCGGTGACAGCCGAGGTTTAGCGTGGTACAAAATCGTAAGGCAAGCTCGTAGTCGGGGACAGGCGGTAAGGTCAGGACAGGCGGCAAAGGTTCGTGGTCGTGGGACGTAGGCGAGAAGGTTCGGTACATGGAAATCAAGACTAGAATAGACGCTTTCTCTGAAGGCAACAGGCACTAAAGATCCAGCGGGGACGTGCTGGAGGTGTTACCAATATTTAGGGTCAGCGTCCGGCAATCAACCAATTACCGGCGTGCTGGCCCTTTAAATTTGAGAGAACTGGCGCGCGCGCGCCCTAAGGATCGGGAACGCACACGCCAGCCGGCAGGGGACCGCGGGGAGGCAGGAGCAGGGACCACAGCAGGGGCACGAGAGCGCCCGCAGCCTGACCCATGGGCTGTGGGACCGCTCGTAACAATGCTGTTCTGTAGTCTATGATCTACAAGAACGCCCAGATCTTTTCAACAAGCGATTCTCCAAGTTTTCCCCCCCCCCGCTAGGGCATATGATGCCTGTAGATTATTTCTACCCAGATGCAGAACCTTACATTTATCCACATTGAACCCCATTTGCCAAGTGGATGCCCAAGCACTCAGTGTGTCCAGGTCTGCTTGCAATTTATGAGCATCTTCCATAGATTGCACTACCCTTCATAGCTTGGTGTAATCTGCAAAAATCGAAACTATGCTATTGATCCCGTCCACTATATCGTTAATAAATACATTAAAGAGAGGACCCAATAAAATACTGAGCCCTGCGGCACACCACGCACAACCGGGGACCACTCAGAGTAGGAGTCATTTACCACCACTCTCTGAGTACGATCCAGCAGCCAGTTTTTAATCCAATTACACACTGTTATCTCTAACCCAATGGATTCTAATTTACCTAACAAACAGTTATGCGGGACAGTGTCAAATGCCTTTGCAATGTCTAAAAACACAATATCCACAGCTGCCCCGCTATCCAGACTTCTACTCACCTCTCCATAAAAAACAGATCAGATTGGTCTGACAGCTTCTGTCTTTAGTAAATCCATGCTGGCAATCACTAATAATTTGTGATTGTCAACATACTCCTGTATATAGTCCCTTATGAGCCCCTCAAACATTTTTTCCACAACAGATGTTAAACTTACTGGTCTATAATTACATGGGCAAGACTTGGAGCCTTTTTTGAAGAAAGGAAATACATTTGCCTTGCGCCAGTCTCCTGGTACCATACCAGTCACCAGGGAATCTCTAAATATCATGTACAGGGGCACAGAGATAACTGAGCTGAGCTCTTTAAGAACTCTTGGGTGAATGCCATCAGAATGCCATCAGGGCCTGGAGCCTTGTTCACATTAAGTTTATTTAACTTGGTTTTGACTTTTTCTACACTGAGCCAATTAATTATAGCAGATGATGTATGAAACAGTACTGGCACCACCTACATCTGCACTTGGCCCACCCCCATCAACTACGATCTCATTGATAGTATATACTGAGCTGAAGAACCTATTTAGTACCTCTGCCTTCTCCTGGTCCCCAGTGACCAGCACCCCATCACAGGTTTTTAAGGGTCCTACTTGCTCTGACTTTGGCTTTTTGGCATTTATATGCTTAAAGAATTTCTTGGGGTTAGTCTTGCTGTCCTTGGCCACCTGCCTTTCATTTTGAATTTTAGCTGCTTTTATCACGTTTTTACAGATTTTATCAAGCTCTCTGTAATTTTCAAAGGCTGAAGCTGAGCCCTCTGACTTATATTTTTAAATGCCCTTTTTTATTGTTTATTGCCCTCTTAACAGAAGGTAGAAGCCATGTTGGTTTTAGTTTTAGTCGCCTATACTTGTTACCCATAGGAATATATTTTGCAATAAATTTCCCCAAAGTATATTTAAAGCTCCCCCATTTGGCTTCTATATCACTATTTGCTAATAGCTGCTCCCAGTCTAGGTCCTGTATTGCGTCCCTCCATAAGGAAAATTTGGCCCTTTTAAAATTAAATGTTTTTGCCTTCCCGCTCTGTGTTTCTTTTTTCCATTGATGGCATATCCTAGCAATATCAATAGCCTGTGTATTCTACCCTCCCTGCAAACATTAACTTTTCCACCCTGTCGACACCAAGAGAAGGGAAGACTGGAGTACAGAAAGTAATGCATTCAGAAGCAATGTGCTGTCAGGTCTATAAGAATAACGTGCAAAGAAGTCCAAGGTGTCCATCATATTTTGTGAAATACTTTCCAATATCTGAAAACAAAATTGCATGATATGTTATGTCCCACCCACCTATGATGCCCCTAAAACAGTACTAACATATGTACCTTCTTATTTGTAGTAGATTTCACAGCCAAGGAAGAAAGAACAAGATGGACTCTTTGAATTTTATTGGAGGATAAGAAAATATCAATTTGAATACAATACTTGAAAAGCTGAGAGAGTTACTAGCAGTCAACAGAAACTGAAAATCTATACAGGCATAACATTTATTGAAGGTGAGTGTTAGATACAGTTGTATCCAGTTTAAGCCGCACTTGCATCAGGACCTGGTTCTCTGTTGCTGATATATGACTGAAACCTTTAAAAAAGTATTGAACTCATACATCAGCATACCCTCAGCATATTAATGTTATTGGACATTGCAGGATTCTCTAAACTGGATACCACTGTAATCAACTTACAGCTGTAAAATAAAGTCTGTAAGGTTTCTATAATCAACAATACTTCCATTCAGTGACAGAAATCAGAAGTCTTGACAGTGATAAATTGAATAGCAATAATCTAAAAGGGTTTTTGCAGTAAACAAAAGAAAAAAATTGTAAGTGGTTCACTTGAGTCTTGTTTTATCTCCCTGTGATTTCTTCTTTGCTACCTATGCTGTTTGTAGCCTCCCTTCTCTGCATCTGAGCAGCAGTATTTCCCTGTCTAAAAGCGGTTTCCCTTTGCCCTGTAAAACTATAGGCCATCAAGATCTTTTGCTGTGCTTTATCTATCCAGGCTTGGACTGCTCCCAAGTGGACCACTGTGCATGGTAGGCCTGACATTGCTTTTTAGGGAGAGGTGCAGAGCAAGAGAGGCAGGAATCCAGACGATGAGGCAGAACGTATGTGCAGTAATGTCTGGTAGCTATAGGGTGGGTCTCTAGAAACAACTCCTCTGCTGGACCCTAGATATCCCAATACTACACTGTCCAACCTAATCCTCAGTGCACGCCCCCTGTTTCCTACTTCATGTTGCAAGCCCTAGGAAGCAGTGGCACACCCCTATGGTCTCCTGTGCTCCACACAGAGATGTTTTCTGCGTGTGGAAGCCAGGGCTGCCATCAGTCATTTATTAACTGTTTCGGGACCCCATACAGCCAAATCAAATGGGGCCCCACCCACTACTAGTTCCTATTTTTTAACATTTCAGTGGGCCCCTTTTTGGTTAGGGCCCCTGACAGGAGTACTACCCATACTGCCCTATTGGCACCCCTGGTGGAAGCACAAGGAACAACTCAACTGCCTTCTATCAAATATAGAACTGCAAGAAGCCGACAGGTAATTCAATGAAAGTACATTACAAAAGCCTGAATTTTGAAAAATGATAATTTAGAAAATGTTGTTTTGCCACTGGGCAACCCCTTAATCTGTTTGCACATTGGTCTGTATGTTTTTGCCCATGTATTAACTTTGATTTGTAAAAATGAAAGGTTAAAACTGATACAATATTGTTATTTTCATTCCGCTTAGGGTATGTCCACACGGCATATGTAAAATGTCGGTCGGATTCTGTATAAGAATCCGGACGGTATTTTGTCGTTTTTTTGCATGCTTTTGGGGAGGGTTCTGGTTCTGCATGGTTTTGAATTGCACAAACCAATTGCACATCTTCTGCCTGAATACCGGGCAGAAAATTGAGCATGTTGTAAGTTTTTCGAACAGCCAGCTGTGTAAAAAAACCATCCGGCAGAAAATCTGTTAAATGTGGAGTCCTGAATAGATTTTCTGTTAAAGTCTATGGGGATGGTTGCTTTTCAAAACCGACCAATAAAGCATGCCGTGTGGATTGACCCTTACTATATATACAGTTAACTATGTCACACTGTATATTTGCAACATTCTAGATGAATAAAACCTTATATTTTCCTGAAAACTATGTGATAAAACATACTAGTTTACTTTACTGTACGCTCTGTATGACCTCAGTTTTCAAGACAGTGATAATAGAGCAAGGTGTACAGGACCTCTTAAATGTTTTTACAGCTTCTCTTCCAATGAATCCAGGTTGCGGACAGGAACGCACAGGGGGATGAGGTAGCAGACGAGGGTGTATGTACAAGCAGCAGCTTACACGGACAAGAGAGAGAGAGATATCCCATGTAAGATGGGTAGTCTTACATCAGCAGAGCCACGTAGCTCTCATGTGCAGTCCAACGTAAAACAGAAAGAGAAAACATAGCAGTCCCATGTAAGATGCGCAGTCTTACATCGACAGACCCACATAAATCTCATGTGCAGTCCCACGTAAAACAGATAACACAGTAGTCCCATGTAAGATATGTATTCCCATGCAAATTAATACAGCTGTTCTGTGCAGTCCCACGTAAATAAAACTTTTGTGAGGCAGATGCAAGGTCCCATGTAAAACACTTGTGATACAGATGTGCAGTCCCATGTAAACACAAACAGATAAAGCCTATAGTTTTGTTCTGCAGATCTGTGGAGGTTAGAGGTGTAATAATCTGCAGGATATATCACTGTGTGAGAGAGGCAGATTAAAAAAAATCACCCATCTTTCCCAGAGTCCTGAATGTCAAATGCCCAATCTAGTTACAAAGTATGTAGAGAGCGCATCAAATTTAGATATACACTATTGAGTTACACTTAGCTTTTCACTTCCAATGATTCCAATGACAGCTGAGAACCTCTTCCTTCCTCCAGCTTACACAGAATGAATCATCATGTGTACAGTGTGGGGCATGTCTGCAGAGAGTGTCCATACTCTCTGCTGGGAAGAGAAACACGCCCCTTCATTTCACAAGCTCTGCTTGGCAACCAGCATAAAAAAAGGCCAACTGTTGTAGCGAAACAACCCTTTTAATATTGATGGCCAATTCTTAGGCTACTTATACCTGATCCATAAAGGTCCAACTTTGTTTGTTGGGCATAGCCAGGACCAAATGTTCAGCTCTGTGCTTGTTAAACAAAGAAAAAGATGTGTTCCCCTTCAACCAGCTGGAGGTTCACTGCAATGATGGACAGGAGAATGTCTAATCTACAGTACGATCGATCACTTCTACATGGACAGAAGTGTCATGTTCCAAGAGATTGCTTGTGTATTGTGGAAGCCAGGGCACTTCCCATACTTTATCAAGGACTCGGGTTGGCCCACCCATGAGGAGCAGCTCACCATTTGAGAAACACTTGTGTAGAACGTTACATACCAGAAGCACACGGCAACGGCATATTTTCCAAGTAAACCATGTTTGCAGGACCAGTGCTTATTTGACTCACATTCACACGTTGCTCTTTTTGTATTACCTTTTAATCCAATATTAGTGTTCAAGTAATTAGTTTTAGACGTACTTGTTCGTTGAATTTGTATCTGCATCCAATTAATTATTTTTTCTTTTAGTGCTCAGTGAAGAGTTCAGCTTCTTCGGCTGTGATAGGTACAATTATTAGAAGTGTCCAAACTGTCCATCTTTGCCCTTCTAACTGTAGCTAGATATTCATTTTTCTGTTCTACTACTTTTATTGCCTCTCTGGAGAGCTGCTTCTATGCCGAGGGTAGAGTGTTGTTTGAAATGTAGACATATCCTGACTAATGTGGAAACTTCAAGGGAGGACACAGCTGCAGCTGCTGCCTGCAAAACACCATTACTATTGCTGAAATTTTCCAGAAATGTGTCTACATTATCAATCTGTGATGCAGCAGGTTCATTCGATACAAGCTGGTAATGCATCGGGGAGTATATGTCAGACTTCATGGGACAACATTTGTATTACAGTATGCTAGCTCTTGTCCTGATTCATAAGTTCAGTTTTTTCCTGGATGACTGTAATGTGCTTGCGAAAGTAGGAAAACCATTAGGTTTTGAGCTAACAAAGTCCTCTGAGATGCTGACTCATTTGAAGTTGAATCCTTGGGTGAATCTATTAGTAATATCACAAGGACAAGTTCTGGCTCTCAGCTCTTGTTAATCTGAGCAATGTCTGGAGAAAGTCACCATAGACTAGGTCCAGGACTATCTTACTAGATGTTTATTAAAAAGTTGTATAATTCATGATAAATATCTCAAGTACTAAAGAAAGTTCTTGAACGTGTGTTCCCATCTCATTGATTAACTTTAACCCTTTAAAGGAAATGTGTCATCAAAAATGACTTATTGTTTAACTCACATTTTTATGTTCAACACATTTTTTAAGAATTTTTGGTTATATATCTTTTTCATTTTCTATATCCCTTTCAGTATTTTTTTAATAATTCTTAAGTCCTGCAGTTTTCACTTTGGCCACTAAACCTAATAATAGTCTGACACTTTCTGTTCTGTATAGAAAGATTCTCAGTTGTCTGCTCATTATCAGCACAAAGAGGGTCAAACTGAAAGGAGACACCAGTGTGAATAGATGACACAGGATCCACCAGTCACAAGAGGAGTTGTCACAGTTGTGAAAACAGCAAGGCTTAAGAATTATTTTAAAAAAAATATTATAAGTGATATGAAAGATTTAAATAAAAAAAACAACCAAAAATTCCTAAAAAATGTGTTTAACATAAAAATAGGACTTAAACGATGACTCATTTTTTGATGACACATTCCCTTTAATAATGGAGCTATTTTTGGATTTTCATTTTTTCATTTATCTCCACCTTCCAAAAGCCATAATCTTTTTATTTTTCCTTAGGTGTTTTTTTTGCAGGATGATTTTATTTCCTAAAGGTATCTTTTAAATCACCAAATTATGTATAGGAAATCCGTCCCCAAAATTCCTTGTGGATGAAATTGATTCAAACACAATTGTGCAAGGTTTTTTGGAGGTTTGTTTTTACCGTGTAAAATACTGTAAATGACATGTTATCTTTAGTCTGTGGGTAAGTACAATGCAGCAATATTAGTGCAAATGGTATATATACAACGGTATGCTTCCGTAATAAAACATATACATTTTTATTCAAATCTTACATAAAAATTTGAATGTCCAGTGTAAACAGATTCCACACTTCACTTTCTATATATTGTATTATCATTTATCATTCACCTGGTGGTTCATTGAAGTATCTCCTTTACTTTGCGTAGTCGCATGGGAGATTCCGTCCGGAGTGGACTTGTTGCATCCAGCGTCCAGCGTCAAGCTTGACAAAGAGGGCGTGTAGCTCTCGAAACGTTGCGAGACGTAGCGCTGTTTGAGAGGTGAGGTGTTGAGGAAGGCTCACACAGCACAGACGCTGGATGCAACAAGTCCACTCTGGACGGAATCTCCCATGCGACTACGCAAAGTAAAGGAGATACTTCAATGAACCACCAGGTGAATGATAAATGATAATACAATATATAGAAAGTGAAGTGTGGAATCTGTTTACACTGGACATTCAAATTTTTATGTAAGATTTGAATAAAAATTTATATGTTTTATTACGGAAGCATACCATTGTATATATACCATTTGCACTAATATTGGAGGCATATTGAATAGCAGGTGGGGACCTGCAGCGAAGGTATAACCTGTGTGTTCATTAATAAAGGTGCATTGCATGATGAGTATACAATGCAGCAATACCCAATCTACATACTGTAGTTTTCAAAATGTTTTACTACTTTTAAAAAACCTTGCATTGCCATCTTTTTTTTTCTTTCCGTCACTGGAGCTGTATGATGGCTAATGTTTTGTTGGGTTAAGTATAGTTTTTATTATTGGTAAAAGTTTGGGGTTTTTGTAACTTTTGATCAGTTTTTGTTACATTTTTTGGGGAGGTGAAATGACCAAAAAGCCACAATTCTGGCATTGGCTTTTTCATGCTGTTCACAATGCAGGATAAATAGTATGCCCCCTTTCCTAACAGCTTAGATGCTATGATTGCGTTTACCATGGCATTTTAATGGTAAAATGGATGAGATTAAAGTTATCTCCGATCCCAGCCAGTAACAACAAGGTGTTGGCTGTAATTAGTAGCGGGCACTGGCCATACAGTGGGGAAAATAAGGATTTAGTCAGCCACCAACTGTGCAAGTTCTCCCACTTGAAAAGATTAGAGAGGTCTGTAATTGACATCATAGGTCGACCTCAACTATGAGAGACAAAATGAGAAAACAAATCCTGAAAATCACATTGTTTGACTTGGAAAGAATTGATTTGCAAATTATGGTGGAAAATAAGGATTTGGTCAACTACAAAGCAAGATTTCTGGCTCTCACAGACCTGTAACTTCTTCTCCTGTGTCCTCCACTCATTACCTGTAGTAATGGCACCTGTTTGAACTTATCAGTATAAAAAGACACCTGTCCACAACCTCAAACAGCCCTGCACCAGACAGGGAAGACAGGGAAGACTGAATCTACAATAGGCAAGCAGCTTGGTGTGAAGAAATCAACTGAGGGAGCAATAATTAGAAAAGGGAAGACATAGAAGACCACTGATAATTTCCTTCGATCTGGGGCAAGATCTCACCCCGTTGGGTCAAAATGATCACAAGAACATTGAGCAAAAAATCCCAGAACCCCACAGGGGGACCTAGTGAATGACCTGCAGGGAGCTGGGACCAATGTAACAAAGGTTACTATCAGTAACACACTACGCTGCCAGGGATTCAGATCCTGCAGTGCCAGACGTGTCCCCCTGCTTAAGCCAGTACATGTCCGGGCCCGTATGAAGTTTGCTAGAGAGCATTTGGATGATCCAGATGAGTATTGGGAGAATGTATACAAACCACCTAACTAAATACACTTCTGCTACAATTTTGTTTCAACTTAAAGAAAAGTTTAAGAACTTGTTTACAGATGGTTTCTTAGGGTATCTACCACGTCTGTTGTCATGTTATCTTATTTTCTAAGCATTTAAAACCTATAAATGTAATAATATCAAATATTTCTGCATGCTAGCTGATATATATATATATGTATATATATATATATATATATATATATTTATATATAATAATATATATATATACACTCACCGGCCACTTTATTAGGTACACCTGTCCAACTGCTCGTTAACACTTAATTTCTAATCAGCCAATCACATGGGGCAACTCAGTGCATTTAGGCATGTAGACATGGTCAAGACAATCTCCTGCAGTTCAAACCGAGCATCAGTATGGGGAAGAAAGGTGATTTGAGTGCCTTTGAACGTGGCATGGTTGTTGGTGCCAGAAGGGTCAGTCTGAGTATTTCAGAAACTGCTGATCTCCTGGGATTTTCACGCACAACCATCTCTAGGGTTTACAGAGAATGGTCCGAAAAAGAAAAAACATCACAGTGAGCGGCAGTCCTGTGGGCGGAAATGCCTTGTTGATGCCAGAGGTCAAAGGAGAATGGGCAGACTGGTTCGAGCTGATAGAAAGGCAACAGTGACTCAAATAGCCACCCGTTACAAACCAAGGTAGGCAGAAGAGCAATCTCTGAACGCACAGTAACGGCGAACTTTGAGGCAGATGGGCTACGCAGGCAGAAGACACACCGGGTATGCCACTCCTTTCAGCTAAGAACAGGAAACTGAGGCTCCATATTTGCCCAAGCTCATCGAATTGGACAGTAGAAAGATTGGAAAAACGTTGCCTGGTCTGATGAGTCATCGATTTCTGCTGCGACATTCGGATGGTAGGGTCAGAATTTGGCGTCAACAACATGAAAGCATGGATCCATCCTGCCTTGTGATCAACGGACAGGCTGGTGGTGGTGGTGTCATGGTGTGGGGAATATTTTCTTGGCACTCTTTGGGCCCCTTGGTACCAATTGAGCATCGTTGCAACACCTTGTGGAATCTATGCCACGAAGAATTGAGGCAGTTCTGAAGGCAAAAGGGGGTCCAACCCGTTACTAGCATGGTGTACCTAATAAAGTGGCCGGTGAGTGTATATACACATATATACACGCACCTTATAGTATTCATCAGAGGAGAACTCATGCTCACAACTATCCTTAAGAAAATCTAAGACCTCCCCTGTTTCATTAGGCCAGATTTTTTGCTAATTATAGGTTCCCCCAGTAATAGAAGCTGATCGCTAGGTGACATTTACAAATGGGGTTGTCCCATTAATGTACTTTTCCTTTGCCTACAGTCATCTGGTTAGTAACCATGTGTCAAATCACCGGAGCTTAAATGGTGCTGTAATTTATAGAGTCCCGAGATGGAGGTCATTGCTTATATTTTTACAAACGTGTGAGGCTCTGGTTATTCACTATATTATCTTTAATATTGAAACGACCCTCTTGAAAGTTCATGATCCCATGTGACATTGGTTATATATTGTATTTTATGTTCAGTGTATACCTTATACCCATGCAGACATGATCTTCCTTTTGGGGAATTGGATTTCCAACCTGAACATTTCCTTAATTTACTTTTTTTTTACAGTCTGGTTCCTATGTCTAAATTTATTACACTTTACATGAATGGTAATAAATTAACGTTAAAAAGCAAAACAGGACATCATTTCTATATAAAAGAGCATTCACCGGAATTATAACATCATGATTGACATCTCGGTGACTACTGCTTCTGTGCAATGACCAGGAATATATTTTGCATTGTAATTTATGTGTTTTGAGGTTTATGACGATATGTTTTCCTATACCTCACTCATCTTTGCTCTTAGGCGGCCAAATAATCACAGCATGGTAAAGTCTGCAGACTGGAATTTGGCCTTGCCGCCGAGGTTAGTAATGATGTCCTTGGCTGCACTTGGACAGGACGTCCTTGAATCAGTAGCTCGAATATCCCTCAGTGAGTAAACCACATGTATATTCACTAGGAACAGTGTGTAGTAAGTGTAAGGCTCCACAGGTTAGTGTGACTCTCTTGTCAGGACTCTATGAGACTTCACATGCAGGTCACATACCCGTCACCACACGTCACAATAGCCTGTTAATTGGAATTTGAAAATTGAGAACATTTTCCTGTTTATTGCCCTTTTTCTCATAACGCTCATTAGAATCCTAAATGTTTATAACGGCCATAATATTGTACAATCTACTGTCCGTATTCCAGCTGCATTTCTGCTGTGTGAAATTGGCTTAACTATGTAGTGGAAGATAAAGGAAGACATGCTTTCAGAACTGCCAAAACTTGCTATTTTTGAGGTTTAATTCCATTCTGATGTGACCTTGAGCTGAATTCCAAAATGGGAAAGGTTGCTACAGTCATGCTGCTTGATGACTGCATAGAAACTGTTGCTTTGCAGTGCATATTCCTAACAACCAAACCAGGCAGGGGTTAATGCTAGCTTCACAGCAGATAAGGAGAAATCCATTTGTCATGTCATTCTTCATCTCAGGCTGCATTATTAGAAGTTTTCTAAACATAAATTAATTAACGTGGGGAAAATCTTTACAGAGAAATGATCAGTAATAAAGATAATTTACTGAGTTGTCCTAGCAAGTTGTTGTAAACCATGACACTCATTCTTAATAATATGTGTCTCTGGGACAGACTGGGGCTGGACATGAAGGTACAGTCCATTATGGGAGGCACCACATGACCGGCGCCGGCTCCGCACGCGAAGGCACGGCGAGCGGGAAATAACAGACACGTGGGCGGCAGTTGAAGAGTCTGACTGCTGTGCGCTGCTCCCGCCAGCCTTATTCGCCAGCAGTATGTCCAGAGGTCTGGTTTTATGATGGCGGGCGATTAACCTCTTAGCTGCCGTGATCAATTGGGGTTATTCGCCCGTGGCTGGAGTGAGCTCCGGTTGCAGGTGATTCTGCATGAGGCTTGCTGTAATATACATCTGGTCCCATGTTGCGATAGTGCAGGTCCCACCTGAGAACCCGCACAAGATCCAGGATGTACTTGTACGTCCATTTGCAGGAAGTCACTTCTCGCTCGGATGTACAGGTACGTCCAATGTCAGGAAGGGGTTAGTGAAACAAAAGCCAACCTCAGTGGAGGGTATACACCATCAAAAAATGTCAATGTCTTAATAATGTGTCATTTGGCCTTGAGCATCAATTACAGCTTGGCAACGATGTCTCATGTTGTTCTCAAGTCGAGTTATTGAACGCTGAAGCATGGCATCCCACTCTTCTTGAAGGGCGCCCCTCAGGTCATTGAGGTTCAGGGGTACAGGGTTACGAGCTTCTACAAAGTGACTCAGCTGATCCCACAAATTTTCTAGAGGGTTCTGGTCTGGAGAAAGTGTAGGCCACTCCATTTGAGGTACCTCAGCCTCCACAGCTGTTCCCTAATGGTGCGACTTTGATGAGCTGGAGCATTGTCATCCATGAAGATGAAATTAGCCCTGTGTTGTTCATGCAGAGGCACAATGACTGGATCAATGATGTTATTCCAGTAGTAGCGAATTGTCACTGTACCATTCACAATGTGTAGGGCAGTTCTGTATTGATTAGTCACACCTGTGCACACTGTAACATTCAAAGGCTCATCTGGTGACAACAGTGGCTGATGCATATGCTCTCCTTGATGTCTCCAGCATCGTTGGCAGCCATCATTTCTACTTTCATCCCTGAACAGCACTGAGGACCACTGGTCCCTCGTCCAGAGTAGATGCTCCCTGGCCCATGCAAGATGATGATGATGCTTGTGCCTAGTGGTGTGGTCAGGGTGCCTAGCATGCTGACCACACAGATGTAAACTGTTACGAATGGTCTGATGTGACACTTGATTGCTTGATTGAATCTCACCTCCCTTAAACGTGCTTGGAGTTGTGTGGTATTCATCATCCAGTTCCACATGGCATTGTTTACACTGCAGCGCTCCTCAGTGTGTGATGGAGCCAAAGGACGTCCACTTCTTTGCCTTTCTGTGACTCTTCCAGTCTCTCTGTATCTCTATTGCAACCTGCTGATGATGACACTCTGTGACACTCTCAGTGGTTCATCCTGAAATTTCAACCAAAAACCAAATATCCCTAACTTTTTGAGAGTAGTGTATGTCACTTGAGTAAAGAAGTGAGGCATGCTGCTGAGACTGACTAATACATTGCCCATGGTGTCAGGACCTAACACTAAGGCTGTATGCCACTGAATATTTGTTATACATAGAGGCTCTCAAAGTAAAAATGCAGGACCACCTACCACAGTTACACCTCCTTGTGGGAACAATCAAGCATGTACAACTGAATATATGTTACCTGTAACCCCCTCAAAAAAGCAAAGCCTGCTTGTGGTCAACTGCAATGCGTCTGTCAAGTTATTGCTGTGTTCCTCAGAAAGGTGGTCACCTTGGTATACTTTAAGGGGTATTCCCATCTCATTCCTTTAAACGCGTAGACAAAAGTACATAAAGACTATTCCCGAATACATTGTTATTCCAATTTTACTTTATTTCAGAGTTAGAGCAGCTCTTATATCCTGCTTGTTTACGCAAGCTTCTCTAATTGCTGACCACCACTCTCTGCTCTAGCAGTATCAGGGATGGTGATGTCACTTCAGGCTGTCATGAGCCACCCTGCTGACTGTATGTCTGGCCGCGGGCAAACTTTTGTCCCCTCTCCCTGTATGCTGGATAGTACGTGTGACGCCACGGTCCATATGTCAGGCTGCGGGCGCACTTGTACTGCGGCAGAAATTTACCTAGCCACACTCCTGCTCCTCCATACTCCTTGGTTGGCCGCTGCACATGTCCCCACACCCTAGGGCGTGCGCCAGCTCTTTGAGATTTAAAGGGCCAGCGCGTCAGTAATTGGTTATTGCCGGGTGCTAACCCAATAAATCCGGGACACCTCCCTTAGTTCCTTGTCAGATCTTTAGTGCCTCGTACCTACTGAGAAATTGTTCCTGAGTTGTTCCATTGATATACCGTGTACAGTACCAATTGCCTCCGTCCCTCGACCATGAAAAATTGCCTATCCTGACCTTCTTGCCTGTCCCCAACTACGAGTTTGCCTGACGATTCTGTACCTCGCTACACCTCAGCTTCCACCGCAAGCAAGTCGCGTCAAGGGTAGCGACCTGGTAGGAATCCCGCAACATCAATCCCAACCTGCCATGCAGTGGGCTCCGGTGAACACCAGGCAGAGGCGTAACTTAAAGCTCCGGAGCCCCAGTGCAAAATCAATAAAAGGGCCCCCACCTACCATGTGCCATTTATAACACTGGTATCTTTTTATGGAGTAGAGGGACCTTTGGGCCACCTAAGGCTCCAGGGCCCACTACCTCTGCACCCCCTATAGCTACGCCCCTGACACCGGGAACTACTTAGACTTCGCTCCCTGGTGTGGCTTATACCATCGCTTACGGTGGTCCGTTGGATCCACTACTCCTGCCGTAGTGGACCGGCTATATCTTATTAACAGGGCATGAGCTTTAAATTCTCTCATATTATCTTTCTTTTGAGAAAAACTTCAACCCTTAAAGTTGATAACCTGGGAGCAGCCTTGTACCATCCTGTCAGGTCCGCAGAGCACATGTATGTGTAATTACAAAGATAACAGTCATTTAGCAGCTAACACTGTGTCTTGGCAGCGTTTTTCCTTCTCTAAAAGCTTTTTCTCATGACAAATACCGCTCTGCTCTCAGATAACCTGCATGGACAGTGCATTGTTTTTCAAAACCCCTTCATCATCAATGTCCCTCTAGCAGGCACAGCTCAGAATACGAGCTAGCAGAGCTGAAATGTCAGTCACTGCTGCAGACCTGCCCACAACCTTCACAAGACGTGGGAGATTGAAAAAGCTTTTAAGAGTGGAAACAGCTAAATAGGTTAACTACTTTAATCACCAAGAGCCTTTGACGGTCTCCAGAACATACAGAGGGGAAAAGAGTTGTCTGTAAAACTGTTAACGGCCCTTACTGTGGCAAGTGTTCTGCATAATTATTTAGCTTTTTATTGAATGCAATAGGAGGTGAATTAATATGTATGTAGTGAGCTCCCCCAAGTGGACCTTTCTCATTGAATTCTATCAGTCACTCCTGCACTGTTTGTTATGGGATGGGGGCGCACTCTGTTAGCAGTATTGTTCATTGGGCTCCCTCAGGTATAGAGCAACCATAAACCATAGAGCAGGGGCACAGAGCAACCATGTAAGGGCCAATCCAAGAAAACTGGCATCATCTGTGGTTCACGGTGGCATTTGAAGCATAAGATAGGTTATTTGTGGTGAATCAACCCTTTTTAAAAGCCCTTTATTATATTAACACAATCTGCTATAATGTGAACAGTAAGAAATAAAAAGGAAATTTAGAATATTGATGTTATATAAGAAAAGCTGATGAGAAAGGAACCGGGGCAGGAATAATATGTCCCATAAAGACTGCGCCGAGATCTGCTATGCAGCGTCTATAGAAAAAAGGCTAACTATTCCACTGAGGGCTTCTCTGTGATGAACGCTCTTTTACATTAATGATATTGATTCCACTTCTGAATAATGCATTTGTGTTGGATGGAAAATACACAGTCTTTAATTTGCAGGCAGGCCATGAGCATTCAGTTGGACCGAGCTCTGATTAGATGGGACCCTTTTATCGAGAAGCTTTTTGATGATGTCATAGTCTGCTAAAATTAGATCACTTTCTTGCACTTCACTTGTCATTTACAAGACATTTCGAGCGAGCAACAACTGCAAATGCTGCCCATGTCTGGAATACAAATAGGGAGCTCCAGAGAAAACACACCCTGGTCTCCTACATGTGGATGCAATTGGAATCTCTATCATGCAGATCTCAATCATGGTTGCTATGCATCTCAATGGGGCCAAGCACATTGCCATACAGCACTGTTTACAGTGTTTTCTATATGAAGTCTGCATAAAAATGTTTACAATGCTTGCAGATCATCCGAACCCTTGTAAGGTAATTGACACAGAGGAAAACAGTATAGGATTGCAAAGGAATTTAGACTACTACAATGAAGTGTACACCTGCATAAGAATTGCAAAAAAATAATAAACTTTATTATCAAATATTAAAAATTCATTTGTCGTAATGACTTCCAATTGATTCACATATCATAGCAACTTGATAAATTCATAAATGTTTTCGGCCCCTTTCAGACCTTTTTTGAATGTGTCGCTTTACTTGTATTCACATGAGAAAATGATATTGGCAGTGATATGATGGTGAGGAACGCCGGTGAAGCTCGGGAAAGGAGATTAATGAGCGACACATTTGAAAAAGGTCTGAATGGGACCGAAAACATTTATGAATTTATAAATCAATTGGAAGTCATTTCGACAAATGAATTTTTAATATTTGATAATAAAGTTTATTATTTTTTGCAATTCTTGTGCGGGTGTACACTTATTTGGACTTTATCGGATATAAGTATCTGTTATACCCAGCACTATTATAAAAAAGAAAAAAAAATCTGAGGTGTGCCAAGTAACATATATAAATACTTGGGGGCTTGGGCAGAGAAAAGGCAAATTTAAATTTAATGGGAATAAATATAAGGTCATGCACCTGGGCTGAGGAAACAAAAGGTACTAAATAGTATGGTATTGGGTAACACTACTGCTTAAAACTTAGGGATATTGATGGACAGTAGTCTTAAATTTAGTGACCACTGACAGGAAACTGCTGGCAAGCAGGACTGTGGAGTCGGAGTTGGAGTCAGTCGGTGCCTATTTTGCAGGAGTTGGAGTCGTCAAAAAATGGACCGACTCCGACTCCCAAAATATATAATAAGTTGGTCCAGTTAGTTTGATGCAGTGAAAAGAGCAAGAGGCATTGGGTCCGGCCAGTGCTACTGCTCCCATATCTTCAGCCTTATCACACGAGGAGTGTAACTGATGACATGGAGCAGGCAAAGTGCTGCCCCAGGTGAAAAGATTCTGCTCCCAGGGCAAACAGATTTCAGCAACATTTTTCACCTGTTTTCCAAGAAGTAGAAGAGCTCAACCGTTCATCAAAACTGACTGTGGCTGAGGCAATTCCCTTATACACTGACATTGTTAGAGATGTTGCCCTTGTGGTCACCGCTTTGCCACCAACCCAAGTTAGTGTAGAGAGGCCGTTCTCTAGCCTGGGAAATAATGAGATCAGACATGAGGTCATGTATGCAGGATCTGATGGAAGCGATACTATTTCTCAGAACAAATTCAGAGACTCCACAAATGTCCTGCAGTGTTTTGCATATTTACAATTTTTTTGTGTCTTAAAGACATACCCAATAAATATATTTTACACTCACAAGCAAAATGGTAACAATGTTTTGAACTTGTGACTTTCAGGCTCCATATCTCACCATCCACTACAGCTTTGTACATGAGGCTGCTGTAATTTTATATACAGTCATCTTACCTATCTTATACATAAATTTGACTTGCAAGTATTTAGCATCTGCTTAGTTGCTCCTAAAAATCAAAGTGTTAATTTTTATTATTTTGTTAGAATTTGGGAAATCTACCTTTGGTTTTCAATACTGCCTGAATCCTTTTGGGCTCAGAATCTTGACCAAAATCTGATCCCAGGTCTCTTCTACACATTCCCACTGTTGGTGCAGACTGGACTTGGATACAAATACAGCTTTTTCTTCAACTCTACCACAAGTGTTCAAAAGATCAAAACATTGTTACCCCTTTGCTTGTCAGTGTCTGTTCTACCTAAATAGCTTGATTATTGTATCATAAGGTGATAAACAGCCTGATGGGACCATTTTACTACAGTAAAGTTATCACTTAAACATGCGCCGTGTATGAGGGAGTCGGGAGTTGGGAGTCGGAGGTTTGGGAAATTGAGGAGTCGGAGTCGGGGCTTCGGCTTGCCAACTCCACAGCCCTGCTGGCAAGACCAATAGAATCATGGGTTGCACTAAAAGAAGCATAAATGCTCATGACAAAAACATAGTTTTGCCTCTATACAATCTCTGGTTAGGTCACATATGGAATATGGACTCTGGTGTATAAGAAGGACATAGATGAGCTGGAGCAGGTACAGAGAAAAGTGATCTAGTTGGTTAGGGGTATGAGTGGATTCCAGTATCAAGGCAGACTATCAAACTTGGGGTTATTCAGCGTGGAAACAAGTCAGCTTAAAGAGAACCTGTCACATACTTTATGCCCCACTTGCTGAGGACAGCACAAGATAGTGTCAGACCTGCTGTTTTCAGCGCTGTGTCCCTCATTTTGTAAGATGCTGGAGTTTTCAAGTATTTAATGCTCAAATCTGCAGTTTTTAGCCAGAAAAGAGTAAACAAAGAGTCCGTTTTTTCAAACCCCGCCCACCTGAGGCTGGCCCCGCCCACCTCAACTGATAAACCTGTTACTTTGAATAGGTAGAAACATGAGAATAACTGTGAGTGGGCAGGTCTAGCATTTGGTGGGCGGGGCTAACACCTGCTCATGAATAAGATTTGAGCATTAAATGCTTTAAAACTACAGCATCTTAAAGAATAAGGGACACAGCGCTGGAAACAGCAGGTCTGTCACTAGCTTGTGCTGTCCTCAGTAAGAGGGACATAAACTAAGTGACAGGTTCCCTTTAAGGGCAACTTAATTGCCACCTACAGTGGCAATTAATTGGACAGTACAGGGATCTCTTATGTGATCTTTTTATATCTAGGCCTGTAACAAGGACAATGGGCCATCCTCGGCGTCTAAAGGAACTAGGTTTTATCATCATCATCACAGACGGTGCGTTCTTTGATCTTGGAGAATGAGACTATGGAACTCGCTGCCACAAGAGGTTGTGATGATGGATTCATTGAACCAGTTCAAGAAGGGTTTAGATGTCTTTAATAAAAAATATAATACTACAGGTTCTAGTTACTAGATTCTGGGGATAGGCTGTTGATCTACGGATGTGTTCTGATATTTGAAGTTGGAAGGGAATTTTTCCTCTTTTATGGAGCATTTGGTATCTGTGTCATAGAGGCTTTTGTCTTCCTCTGGATCAACACAGTAAGGTTATAGGTTGGACTCCATGGACTTTTTTAAACTATCTACTATGCTACTATTAATTTAATTCTTTTAATTTTTGTATATATAGTTTTTTAGTACAACAAGGAATAAACCTGGTCTAGTAGTTGCCCCCTCAAAAGGAATTTCCAGTCTGCAACATAATTGCCGTACTGAAGGCTGTATTGCACATGGTAGAATGCACAAGGTGTAAAGGGGTATTGTAATGAGGAATTTTCTAAATGATGTGAAAAAGTTTGCATTAGTGAGGTTTCTGGAGCTGCAACCCCGAAGTAACCATTTATCCAATAAACTTAATTGTATTTGGTTGCATGTGTCACAGCTATGAAAAATGTATTACTTGAGGCCATACAAATGCAAAAGGGTTGAAGGTGTATAGAGCTGTAATGTGCATGAGGTCTTACAGAAACCTATATATGAGATGTCAGTGTTGTCCCTACCGTGTTGATCCAGAGGAAGGAAATAGCCTCTATGACATGGATACCATATGCCCCATAAAAGAGGAAATATTCCTGTCCAACTCCAAATTTTAGAATAGATCCCTAGAACAACAGCATATCTCCAGAATCTAGTAACTATAGTGCTGCTATGTACTGATCTTTATTGTATCAGTGATCTGAAGATCACTGATACAAATTCCCTATTGGGAAAAGTAAAAGTAAAAAAAAAAAAGTAAAACACAAACACGAAAAATAAAATAAAAACACGTATACCGCCTTTTGCCTCAAAATGGATAAAAAATAAATAAGTACACATATTTGATATCGCTGTGTGTATAACAACCTAACCTTTAAATATGTCATGTTAATTAACCCGCACAGTGAATGCTGCAAAAAAAAGTAACAGAATTGCGATTTTTGTTTATCTTGCAGCACATAAAATGAAATAAAAAGCGTTAAAAAACTCAAATAAATTCCAGAGTGGTACCAAACGTCAGTTCAGCTTGCAAAAAAAGCACAGCTCTAGATATGGAACAATAAAAAAGTTATGGCTATCAGAAGATCGTGATGTATAAATGTTGTTTTACCCAAGGAACACACGGGTTGTTTTTTTTAAAGCGCTTCAACATGCAACAAACTACCGGATCTATTCGAGTATAAGCCAAGTTTTTCAGCCCAAAAAATTAGCTGAAAAAGCAGCCCTCGGCTTATACGCGAGTCACTGTCGGAGCTCGGGCGCAGAGATGGCCCGAGCGCCGGCAGGGACACTGCACCTGTACGCGAGTCCTCTGGGAGTTGCATACAGCTGAATCCTGAGTAGTTGACCGCGTCTGGGTGCTGCTGTGGCCCGTGCACTGTCTGCAATCTTTACAGCTATATGCGACTCCTGGGAGTGCATACATCTCACTCTCCAGTCACCCATCGGTGTCTGGGCACTGCTATGGCCCAGGCACCGGCGGGGATCGCTTCAGCTGTATGCTACTCCTGGGAGCACATACAGCGGAAGACTCGATTGCGGAGCAGAGAGCGAGCGCTCCCTGCTCTGCAATAGAACTCCGGAAAGCCGTCTGCTTGCGGCTGTCCGGAGTCTCCGGCACAGGCAGCGCGCGATGTCATCACGCTGCCTGTGCGGCCTGATGACATCACGCCCCCTGTGCCAGAAGACGGAGCGCTCGGGAATCCGGACAGAGAGGCAGTGAGTTAAGTGCTTGTATTTTTTTTTAAATACCTGCCTATAACCTGCCTATAACTGCCAATGGGGACATATACCTACCTATAACCACCTATGGGGACATATAACTGCCTATAACTGCCTATGGGGACATATACCTGCCTATAACCTGCCTATAACTGCCTATGGGGACACATACCTGCCTATAAACTGCCTATAACTGCCTATGGGGACATATACCTGCCTATAAGGACATATACCTGCCTATAACCTGCCTATGGGGGATATATACCTGCCTATTACCTTCCTATGGGGACATGTACCTGCCTATAACCTGCCTATAGGGACATATACCTGCCTATAACCTGCCTATGGGGGATATATACCTGCCTAAAACTTGCCTATGGAGGAACATATATCTGCCTATGAGGGGACTTTTAAAAATGCCTATTCCTCCCTTACCGATTTTTAAAACCCTGTTTTTATGGGGGGGCCCTTATCCCGGGCCAAAAAATTTCCCTTTTATTTGCCTTTTAGGAAAACTTTCCCTGCCCATAAAATCGGGGGGAAAACATATTCCCTTGCCTATGGGGAACAAAAACTTCCCCTTATACCGGGCCTTTTGGGGGGACTTTAAAAACTGCCTATAACCTGCCTAGGGGGGGACTTTTAAACTGTTTTAAAAAACCTTCCTAGGGGGGGAAAAATTAAAAAGTGTCTATAATTTTTGGGGGGACATTAAATGCTTATATCGCCTATGTTGGACTTTTATACCTCCCTTTTATGGGAAAATTAAAATCCCCTATACCTCCCCTATGGGGGACTTTATACCTGCCTATGGAGGACTTTTTGGGTTTTTAAAAACTTCCCAAAAAAGCCCTCCCTTTTTCCAAACCTAGGCTTATATCCAGTCAAAGGTTTTCCCCAGCTTTTTGTGGAAAAAATGGTTTGTTTCGGTTTTAAATATTGGGGGTCGGCTTATACTCGAGTAATTCGGTATAAAAATTTGGGTTTTTATTGAAATTTAATTGTATTAAACCCACAGAGAAATAAAAACAAAAATTGTCATGGTTTACTGCCAGTGAGCCTTCAAAAAAAAATAAAAAAAAAAACATACAAAGGATTGCAGTTTTTTTCTTAAACCCCTGCCTTCCCAAAAAAAAGGATTTAAAAGGGGGATAAAAAACAAAGATAAATCCCCAAAATGTTCCCAAATTTAAAATAAGAGTCATCCCTTCTCAGACTATGGTGATGCAAAAGGTGTTTTTCCTTTTTAAATTTAGAATTGTTTTTTATTGTTTAAAAGAAATTTTTAAAAATTTTAAAAAAAATAAAAATTTGGGGTTTATTGCGGGTTAAATCGTTTTAAACCTCCCTGATTTAAAGTAGCTTGTCATTTATTCCCCCACGGTGACCGCGGGTTTTAAAAATAAAAAAAAAAAACTACCAGGATTTTTGTATTTTGTTCAAAATCCCCTCACAAAAAACCTTAATAATTTTTTTTAAAAGCTTTCCTTTATACACCCCAAATTAATGTCCCAATTAAAAAACATAAATTCCCCCCGCAAAAAAAACCCCAAATAATCGCTCCGTTACAAAAAATTTAAAAAATTTTATGGTTGCCCGGAATTTAACGACATTTAAAAGCGAAATTTTTTTTTTTAAAAAAGGGATTTTTTTTTGGGAAAAAAGAAATTTAAAAAAAAAAAAAAAAATTTCAAAAAATTTATACCTTTGGGCAATTGTACTAAAAAAAATTTATTTAAAGTTATCCTGTAATTTACACTAACGCAAATGCTTTTAAAATTGAAGCCAAAAAAACAATGGAACTGTGTGTTTTTCCACCCACTTTCATGACCAATATTAAAAAAAAACTATGGAACACCTGTGCACCCAAAATGCAAAATACACCCCTAGATGAGATCCATGAAGGGTGTTGCATCCAAAATGTGGTGACTTCTGAAAGGTTTCACCTGTTGAGGTACTTTGGGGAGTTTTGGGAAAAGCGACATGACGGCCCCCCCAAAATCTGGGGTTCCCAAAAACCAAATAGCGCCCCCTTTCCCTTGTATGCCCTGCCCTGCACCCAAACAGGCCCGGGGTTTTCACCCCAAAAATAGGGGATTGCCAAACTTGGAATAAAAATTTCATAATTAAAAAAATTGGGGGGGGAAATTTTTCAGGATTCCTTGTTTAAAAAAAAAACATTCCGCTAAAAAAAAAGTGTTTGGGGGTTGGGTATAATCACTTTCACCCCTGGATTATTCCTTAAGGGGTTTTTTTTGTTTCTTTTTCCAAAATTGGGGGGATTTTTAGAATGGTGCCTAAATAAAATTGTATTCAAAATGAGATTCCCCAAAATTCCCGCAGGTGCTTCCTCCTTTCTCTTTAGGCCCGTGGTTGAACCCCAAAAAGGGGCCTTTTTATGAGATATTCTGAAAAGGCGAATTTGGGAATCAATAATTTAAGTTGCAATTTTTCCCGGTTCCCTCTAACCCGTTTCCAGTGAAAAAGGGGTAAAAATTTCAAAAACTTTTCAAAAAAAAGGGGAAAAAATTTTTAAATTTTTCTGTTTAAAAAACCTAATGAGTTAATAAACTTCCTAAACATGGTTTTTTAAAAAATTTTTAAAGGGGGGTAGTTTTTTTAGATGGAGTCATTTACGGGGGTATTACCATACAGGGGCCCCCCAAAACCCCAAAACAGAACTGAAAAAATGGGCCCTAAAAAAATCTATGTTGCAAATTTTCTTTTTAAAAAAGTGAAAAAAGGGCTAAAATTTCTTAAAAACCCCCAATGTCATAAATTAGAATTTAAAAAAAAGCCAAAACCCCAGAGTGACATATGGTTGATGCAAATTTTTTAAAACTTTTGGAGTGGAATTTTGTCTTACAAAAAAGACATTTTTGAAGTTTGAAAATGGCAAATTTTTCAAAATTTTCTCGAAATGTAGATATTTTTCACCAATAAACCATGATTGTGTTGACCAAAATTCCTTACTAACTTAAAAAAATTTCTGAATCCACAAGGGTAGGTAAAAAGAGGGAAAAAAATTATTTTTACTTATAAAAAGGGGCCCCATGTATGAAACCCGTTTAGGTTTTTAAAACTCACCTTTTTGGCCCTTAGGTTACTATGGGCCAAAAAAGGGGTGAGTTTTAGAAAAATTTAAAAAATTTTTTTACATGTGGCCCCCAAAATGTCGATTTTAAAAAAAAAGGGGCTCTGTCAAAAGGGAAAGGGCCAAAAATGGGCCCCGCGGCCGGGTTTAAGGGGGGTTTTTTAAAATGGGGCATTAATCCCCCCAAAGGTTCAATTTGGGGGGGGCTTTCACAAGGGCTGTTTTTTGGTGTGTTTTTTTTATTTTCGATTTTTTGTGCAGAAAAATATACGTCTAATTGCTTTTTGGGCCCTTTTGCACAAAAAAAGCCAAAAAAAAAAAAAAAAATCAAAAACGCACCTTTCGGGGGTGGAAAAAAAAAACCCTTTAAATTCTAACAGGCCTGGTTTTTTAAGGGCTTAAAGAGAAACCCGTCACATTTGTTTTTTGCCCCCCCTTTCTGAGGGGCCCGCCAAAAAGCAAGTGTAAAACCTGCTGTTTCCAGCGGGTGTGTCCCTTTTTCTGTAAAATGCTGGGGGTTTTCGGTGTATTTAATGCTAAAATTTTTGGGAGTTTTTAGCAGAAGAGTTTTATTCAAAGAGGGCAGGGATTTTTCAAACTTTGCCAAACTGAGTTTTTAGTTTCCCCCCCACCTCAACTGATAAGCCCTTTTTACTTTAAATAGGTAGAAAAAAAAGAATAACTGCAGTGGGCGGGGTACCCTTTGGGGGGGCGGGGGTAA
>JAODAL010036609.1:0-41458 GCA_025379985.1 Phyllomedusa bahiana | reverse complement strand
CTTTGGGGTGACTTAGAATTGCTGTTTTAAGATTTACGTGGATGCTTTCCAATGAAGAAAGCTGGGTGCGCAAAAGTCAAAAAACGTATCTGTTATGTTTTCGTATAATGCACGGTATTTTTTGCACCTTTCAATTCACCTGTGGTGACTATAGAATTGCTGTTTTAAGATTTACGTGGATGCTGCGTAAATGAACAAAGCTGGGTGCGCAAAAGTCAAAAAAACACATATCTGTTATGTTTTCATATGATACACGGTATTTTTGGCAACAAACAACCTGTGCTGACTACAAGATTGCTGGATTGTAATTTAACTGCAAGGTGGATATATCAACACCGGTGGA
Organism: Phyllomedusa bahiana; assembly: GCA_025379985.1. Lineage (NCBI taxonomy): Eukaryota > Metazoa > Chordata > Amphibia > Anura > Hylidae > Phyllomedusa > Phyllomedusa bahiana. The sequence continues at coordinate 41,115 of JAODAL010036609.1, read as the reverse complement.
AGGGGTAAAATTGAAAATGAACACCTATCTGAAATGTATACTGATAATAAAAGTGGAGTTTTGCACCTAAAAAAGAGACCTGCAGTTACTAGAAAGATGTGTATCCAATAAAAGTTCAGGCTGCCCAATATCCAGGAAATATTTCAATAGCAAACTGTTAATAATAAAGATATTGCAGTGCAATGTCTACACTAAGTCTTGGTGAACTTTCTCCAGTGTTCTTTATAGATAGAGCTTGTCTGTGTTCGCCCGCGGCCACCCCCCCCCCCCCGCTCCCCCCGTGACTTTACAGCGGTAGATGCTGCTTTTAAAATTCTCTAGCTAACTACATAAAATGTTCAAATCTCTAATCTAACTAAATTGGAAGGATCACAGCTAATAGTAGAGGTTTCTCTGTGCAGAAATAGACTAATTTCGCGGGAGCTGTTTGGCCCACAGGCAGAGCGCACGTCACTATTCCTATGAGACGCTGAGAGACACAAAGGTTGACAGGAAGGGCTGTTCTATGTTAAAACGAGTCATGTGATTTTCCCAGCCAATCGCAACCATACACATCCCAGGCATGACGTCGCACACCCCACTCACCCTGCTCTATTCTGTAATCTGATTTGCTTGGCTGCCAAAATGACAGGAAGCGCCGAAAATGGCGCGATCTTAATAGATGATGCACAGATTTTAACCTTAATTATCGCATGATCTGAAAATTTCGATCGCCATAAAAACCTTGCCGATTTCAACTTTGTCGATAAAAATCGCTCAACACTAATAAAAGGTGTGTACAGAGTGACTGGGCATCTGTGTCCACTGATACTCAGCACATTAGGCGGAGATGCACACTGCTGTATACTAGGTAAACTAAGTAAGTGACTGTTGTAACTTGTTATTGGATGATTGTAAACAGTGTGTAAATGGCAAGCATTGATAATTTTTTTCAAATCTGTACTTCAGATATGACATTTAATGGTGAGACAATTCTTTTAAAGACATATTATAGATTTTTTTTGGCTCCATTAGGATCTAGACAAAAATTATATAAACTGATGTATTTTTACATTAGTTTACGCCTAAAGATCTCTCTTCACTTTAGAATCATTTTTTTCCATTCCTAATGGAGCCCTGACCACTATTAATGAATCGGTTTTCAAATGGATCCCAACAAATCCTGACATTCCATTGACATAGTGTTTATGGAAGGACATCCTCAGATGTCAGAGTTGAGTATCACATTGATCTAACTATCAGCAGAATTTCCCACTCTAATGATTCAGACACTCACATGTGACTCTGACACCTGCTTCTAATGTTGATATCTGAACAGACACTTATTGAGGTCACAAAATATGGCATGTTTATTATTTGTGTAAATGTGGCGCGTCTTTAGACTGTCTGGGGTGAGTTTTTTAATGTGCCAACTACGTAGCTTTCAGGAAAAACAAACTGAAATCAGTTATAACTCTGAGCTTATTCAGTAATCAAGCAAACAGAAGTATTACAAATAAAGTGTGTTAGACAGCTAGATTGGCAAATCCCATCTGACTCTCACCCTGACCTTCTTCAGTGCTCATAGTCATCAGGAGTACTAGATATTTATTATTATACTAACACTGTAAATCCTTCATGACGTGTGCCAATTTTGGCAAAGGCACATTTTTAGGCATCATCTGGAAAGGGAACATTGCTTAGCCTAGTAGGGATAGCTTTGCTGGAAATGATTGTGGCCCTGTTGCAACAGTGTGCATCAAAGTTGCACAATTATTTCTGCCATACAATTTTGGTGTAAAGTAAGCCAATTAATAGCGGTTCTAAAAAAGCTAGACAAATCTAAATATGCAGCAAAATGATCAAACAGCATAATAAATATGGTGCATCACTAGGCTGGATTCATAGAATTTGAAGAAAATCCATGGCCCACCTTTAGATACTTTAGGTGTTTAATTCGAGCATTAAACACAGAAGAAAATGTAGTTACTGTCCAAACGAGATAATATTCTCCAAAATGAGATAATAGTAGGACGGTATTTTAGTGAGATATTCATATGGTCCGACGTTTCGGCCTATCAGAGAGAGACGGTGTGCACTCTTGCTCCACATCCAACAACTCCCCCATATAGATCCTTAGCTATAAAGACCTGATAGGCCGAAACGTCGGACCATGGGAATATCTCACTAAAATACCGTCCTACGATTATCTCGTTTTAGAGAATATTAGTTCATTTGGAGAGTAACTAAATTTTCTTCTGTGACTAATTTTTCTTCTTTCTCAATGACTATGCTAAGGGGGAAGTATATTCTTGGACCAACAAAAGAAGAATTTTTCCAAGACCCATACTCAAAAATACTAACACCTATCCTATAGCGAGAGATAGACACGTCAGTTTCTCTGATGTTGAAACTTCGCCGGAACAGTCTTCTACATCTACTGCCGACGACCTCATGGATAATCTTCATACCAACTATGATCCCATTACGCCGTTGTCCAACCCACGTATGAATACAAGGGCATACCTCGAGGCAACCCGTTCAGGAGCAAGACCTTTTGACCCTCCTTTTTTAGACGGAAACCAAGGCGTGCCGGGCGTAAACACAAGAAGAGGTCGCAATTACCGCTCTTCCAACAGGAAACAACGGAGACCCCGGTATTGAACCTGTCTGCAACCATCTTATCTCAAGCACAGGAGCAGGTACTGTCCAAAGGGCTGAACTTTGCACCCACCAATTCCCTAGATGTATTCAGGACTATCAAGGATGTAAATAAGTTTGCCCGACTTCTTACTGTTAAACATCATTTTGCTATGCAGCAAGAAGATTTGGACTCATCGGATGTTGACACAGCCTTCCCAATAGAGACACATATTACATCGGACCAAATACCAGTTCAAGTTCCAGTAACATTCAGGGACTTAAAAATATTAACTGAACTCAGGTCACTACAAAGTGAAAGTAGGCTTGATACCACGAATGCTGTTAAATTTTCCTTGCCTAACCCATATTTTTATCCCATTCAGTCTCGCCCTGAGATCCTGGATGTCTTCCAGGAATGTGTGGAGCGAGATCTCATCTCGCTCTCGGATTCCTTAGACGACATCCAGGACAGGTACAATCACAATCTATTGCCGCAAGAAAGAACAGCTTTACAACAACTTAAAAACAATTCACATATAATAGTGAGGATGGCGGACAAAGGGGGTGCCGTAGTGGTATTAGATTCAGGTCTTTATAGAAAATTAAATCTGGAAATGTTGAATGATACCACTACTTATAGACCTCTGAGAAATAACCCCACTACAGCGTTCCAAAAAAATTTGAAAAAACTTTTGGACGAGGGGATTGTGATGGGTGTTCTAACTCCATATCTGGCGGAACAACTTCACAATCCACACCCCAAAATTCCTATTGTACAGTCCTTGCCGAAGACACATAAGAATCTCTTCCCACCACCTCTCAGACCAATAGTGTCAGGTATTGATTCTTTCTCTGAAAAACTAGGGGCATGGGTTGATCATCACTTGAAACCACTTATTCCCCATATCCCAGGATTTATACGTGACACTAAACAGGTGGTTTCACAACTGGAATTGGTGACATGGGACAAACACTTTTTGTGGTTGACATGTGATGTCATTGGGTTATACCCTTCCATTCCCCATGAATTGGCAACAATGAGTTTAAAGAATTTCTTATACAAACACAGTAATTATGACCCGAATTTATGTGAATTTTTAATTATGTCCACTGAGTTTTTGTTGAAACATAATTTTTTCTCCTTTGACCAGGAATTTTTCCTCCAACTATGCGGGGCTTCAATGGGGGCCAAATTTTCGCCCTCCTTGGCGAATATTTACATGAGTTTATGGGAGGAGACGTTTTTGTTCTCTGACAACAACGTCTTCGCCTCCCATATCGGGTGGTATGGTCGTTATATAGACGACCTCCTCCTGATATGGGAGGGCCCCCCTGATGATGTCACCAACTTTCTTCAGTATATTAATGACAATCCAATGAATCTCAAATTCACCCATCATCTCCATGAGAATACTATACACTTTTTGGACGTAACATTAAATGGGACAATAGGAAACCGGGTTACAGTCACCCCCTTTGTCAAACCCTCTTCACAAAATTCAATCTTACATGCTGCTTCTTGCCACCCTCATCATGTTACACGCAACATACCCAGGGGGGAACTAATTCGCATTAAAAGAAATTGTAGTTTACATGCAGATTTTGAGGTACAACAATCATGGGTTCTCAACAAGTTGAGGCAAAGAGGTTACACTGACAAAAATTTAGAATGGTCCAGAAAAAAAGTTGAATCTATGACACACGCTGATGTATTAGTGGACAAAAAAAGAAAACAGGACAATTTTTCGGGTATTACTTTTTCTACCACATACTCTCCACAATACAATAAAGTGGTTGGCATTATGAAAAAGTATCTCCCGATTTTGTACTCACACCCTAGTTTGTCCAACATAATGCATAAGGGAGTGAGATTTATTCCTAAGAAAGCACCTAACATAGGTTCTATCATCTCCCCAAGTTTGTTTCTCAGTCCAAACAATAAGCCAAGAAACACTTGGCTCACAACCACCGGTTGCTTCTGTTGTGGACACAGGATTTGCATTACCTGCAAACATATGGAGGTCAAAAATACCTTCTTGTCTTTTGTTACTAAAAAAAGTTACATAATCAGACAATACATTAATTGCAATACGAAAAATGTGGTATACATTATAGCTTGTACAACTTGCCAAATTCAATACGTTGGTTGCACTTCCAATTCCTTTAAAACAAGAATCAGACGTCACATCTCGGATGCAAAAAAAGCACAATGGTTAACTACCATGTCTGCTGCATCGAAACATTTTATAGAAGTACATAGTAGTGATATAACATCTTTTCGTTGTATGGGCATAGAAAAAGTTACCATAGATGCTAGGGGAGGCAACTTGCGGGAAAAAATTGTTGAATTGTGAGGCAAAGTGGATTTTTATTTTAAAAACGCGGCAACCATATGGGTTAAATGTAAAACATGACATCTTATACCATTATTAGTGTGTCTCCGCTTTCTAACTTGTGCTGTAACATGTAACAGTACATTTGCTTCCTTTATATATACTTTGTTTGTGAGTTTAGCCGGTACTCTCCAGCATATATTTGTTTTTTATGTTTGTGATTTTTACCTGTTTGGTATTTTAAGGGTTAAGTTTTTGAATGGGCTACGCCCGACTTCCTATTTAAACCCTCACTGAATGTTACCTATCAGACCAGGATTAAGGTGCACGTCACCGAAACGCGTCGGTCTGTTCTGACAGAGCCTCCGGCTGCACACTGTGGAGTACGGCGAATGATCTGCACTGCTACCACGTATGTCTTTTTTCATTATTTTACTCGATTATAATAAAAATATACATTTTTTTAACTTATACTGGCTTGCCATTCTATATCTGGTATAAAACCCATCTATACTGCTGGGACGCTGTGTACAAACCTTCTTCTTATTGTTTCCATGTAGCCGAGGAAGCTCTCGGCGTTCACGTGCCTCCCTCCGATTGCCCGACGGGTGGATTGAGCTGGACTGTGATTTATTGTTTTAAATTTTCTTCTGTGTTTAATGCTCGAATTCTAGACTGGGTCATAGGCTTTTTACACTGAGCACCCGACATCTTACAGGAGTACAGCACCATTATATGTTGTTCATAAGCTGGATTCATATGATGTATTTTTCCTGAAGAAAAAAATTCCAAGCAATACGAAGAAGTAATCTTCCCGTATATTGTGTTTAATTAGAGTCCTGGATCCTTTTGTATTTTCTGCCTTAACGGGACAGTCCACCTCATAATAAAATCATTTAAATAATTCCCTGGACCTCAATAAATTAAAATAAAGGTGAATATTTATATTTTTTTTCTGGGGGCTTAAGGGCTATTTAAATGATTGTTCTATGTGGTGGACAACAAACCCTTTAAACTGTTTTGCTAATTGCCATTACAAGCAACGGGATAGAGTAGCTGTGATTTTTAATGTGTAAGTCAGGTCAGGTATCCAAATCAGGTAGCATTCAGAGTCATGTTTTGGAGTCAGCAGTTACAGTCAGGTGTTAAAGTTGCAGTGAAAAATTTGGCTGCAACTTATATAGGTGATATGTTTGACTTATAGCAGGGCTGCTGTTAGGGCAGTCCAGATGGCACTGCCTTAGGGGGCCTGGCCAAACGGTGAAACAAGTGGGGGCCCACTGGCACAGCAGCTACTTTCACCTTGTTTCACAGGATTGGTAGAAAAGTTCTTTCTACCAGTGGCGTAGCTGTAGGGGTTGCAGTGATTGCACTTGCAACTGGATCTCTTAGCCAGGGGAGCTCAAAGGCCCCCCCCCACCACCACCACACAGCTGCATAACTGGGTTACATAGACCAAGTGATACAGCAATCACAGCACATCCTGGAGAAGGCAGCCCTGAAATTTCTGAAGTTGGCCCTGAATTATAGTATATTTCATCTTTTTTTTTTGTTTTATAAATGTACTGATTTTTACCACAAGAAAAGTTCTAAAAAATTCATGTTACCAAACTCGTATAGAATAGTAAATTTGGCAGTCTGAACAAAGCCTATTAAGAATCAGTGAGATCCAAAAATGATCCTTTTACAGTTTCACACAACAGATTTGAACTTGGAATACAACATGGATAACACAATCAAGTTCCTGTGTAAAATCTGAGTTCCATTTATTTAAATTGGAAATCTATTTATCCAATGGGTCTATATTGCAAATCTGTGATGCAGAAAGAAGTGACATGTCACCAGGACTGGGACAAAGTATTTTGGTGCCCAAGACAAAGAAGGCACATAGCGCCTCCCACCCTCCCCATGGAAAATTTAGCCCTCTCCATGCCTCCATGAACCCCCTTTCTTGCCTAGCATGAAGTGGCAACTTAGGCAGTCGCCTACCTTCGCCTACCCATTGTTCTGGCCCTGCATGTCACTTCTTTGACATTGAACCCACTCAGATTCCACTTCTGCCAGCTATGACATGTTTTATATTAGCTCAGATTTCTGCCGCTGATTCTGCATTGGATTTTTCACTTTGGAAGAAGCCACCATGTCCACATACCTTTAGAGGAGGCAATGCTGAGCCTGACTGAAACTGAACTGCTGTAGAGGGCAGACAGTTGCACATACTGGTGTGTGATGCAACAGGGGATCACAACAAAGGGAAACAATTCAGCGAAAGGGAAGCTCATACATTTACCATAATAGGGATGTGATTGTTACCTCTTAACAAATAATATACTGTATGCTCACTATTGTGCCACAAGCAAAATTAATTGTAAAGTCATAAACATGTGGCCCTGGATCACATGCTATCAACTAGTATGTAACTTTTGACATTGAGTGGCATACACTTCAGAGAATGGATAGATATCTTGTGCTATCCCAGCTAAAGCTATCAACTGGGATCTATTTATTCTATGTATATTCTATGTTATAGCTGTTATATACCATGTTTGATATGTTATACTCCCACTCTTGGGCCAGTGGTTATATATGGTTGTGAAGCCATTGATGATGTAATTTCATATATGTCTTTGCTCTTCTGTTGCTCCTCCTGTTCTGTGTGGTCTCATCCTGTCTTTCTGCTGTATCTCTCTTGTGGAGCAGACATGTTACACAGAACTGGAGAAGAGATTTGTTTTGACCTCTATATGTCATCTCTCAAGGTAAAATCAATAAAAATACTTGAAGCATATTCATTGCATCTTCCTCAATGGATCTCCACATGCAACTGGTAAAGCTAGGGCAATAAATATAGTGAGTACACTATCTACCATTCGCTTGTACAGAGATTGCGGCTCATACTCATCAAGGACATCTCTTACATACATCGGTGATAGAATATATGTGTTTATCTTATCAGAACATCTCCCATCATCTGGAAAGAGTGACTTTATGGAGACAACAATTAATGATTCTGGGTCATACACCCTTTTATCATCCACTATCCACTCAGGAACAATTAATTAGCATAGTGAAGTAATAGGTTCTAGAAACCTAAGCCAAAGACTGAGACTAAAAAAAATATAATTTTAGAGATGTTCAATGTGGGGGTCAGTCTGAGCTGTTTCCCAACTTCCTAACCTCTAGGAGGAGAAGAGTCTATACAGCTTGTGTCATATGTTTTCCTGTTCTTTCTTATATTTATTTATTTTACAGCTATTTTCTTTTTTAATTTAATTGAATCTCTTTTTATTTGTAAACACAGTACTTTGTCTATTAAAACTTAATCTTTAATACATTTTGGTCACTGTATGTGCTAAAAGAATCCATTGCCTTTGATTGCTGGAGAGTAATATTTGTGTGTTAGAGTGTTTAATCGTTTGACTACTGGAGGGAAGTGTTTGTGGGTGTTTGGCACTTATCACCCATACTCGGTAGGTGGTAACTGTGTTTATCTGGGGTATGTAAACCGTGTTGGGGCATGATTTATGCTCTGCATTATAGATCTGCAACCTATATTGAAGGTAACTGCAGGATTAAGTGAGTGGAGAGAGTAAAACCTTGCAGTCACACCCACATCACATGCTGGTAACGTGTATATGACAGGGTCATAGCATGAAGGCAGATACATAGGGCGACATGTATTAATGGGGCTGCGCCAGAAGTCTGGTGTCTTTTCAGCCTGACATCTAGCACAGCCCCATTCGCAATAGGTGTAAATGTCCCCCACGCCAATATTAGGCGCATTAGAGTGCCCATGGCACTCTGTAATGCGCCTGATTTCGGGGGCTTTTGGGAGGTGTGGCGCACTAGAACTGTATGCAGCTACATATTTATAGCTTTGCTACGACATTTCTAGGCGCATTGCTGCTGGAACAGGTATACCACTTTCAAGGTGGTATACCTGAGCCACAAATGTCGTCCAATCGCTAGACTGGGCCTGATGTATGACCCGCTGTAAAGAGGGTTCATAAATCAGGCGCATTCTGCAATATTCTTATGTGCATAACAGTTGGTGTCTAAGCGCCATAAATCATACATGTCGCCCATAGTGAGATCAAATCTGTAGTCTAGGTCAATATCAGAAATCACAATATTAAATATGCTTATGTCTTTCAAGATACACAAACAAAATCAGGCAGAGACATATGGGAAGTGTTCTTTTAATTAATCACAGGAATGCTGCCATTAGAGCAATGAGCAGAATAACGGCGCAAACTGGCCCTTAAAATCCTGAAAGACCATGCACTAGAGGGCAGCAGTAGCCATGGAACGGAGTACCTGACAGAAGGGCAGCAGATTGGAGTGGAACAGAGCTCTGCGCTGTTAAGGGAATGCTGCAGTGGCCGTGAACATGAGCCACATCGTATCTATTATGCAAATCATACATCATGTGTCCTCCCCTTTATGTTAAGAATATGGTTTTCTATATTGTTGCTCTACAATTATAAAGCCCAATCATCCATGGCAAAATACATAACTCACTGGTGTCCTCATGACTGCTGTTTTTATTTAACTCTTTCCTGATATTTTGCGCAGCGGAAATAGTAATTGAACCATTAGTGTTAATCCACTCAAGTAAGAAATACTTGAACCCATTTCAAACCCATTACCAGTATCCATCCACATGTGGCCATGGAGCTCTGTCCTAAATATGATGTATATCATATACTATAGTGTAGTAAATACTGTAATAAAGTTCATATTCTATACCTCAGCAGACATACTGTATACAGTAGTTTACTCAATGTCTGTATTTCTAATTCACACAACAGAACACTGCAAACAAAAATTGCTCATGAATGTAACTAACACAAACTCCCAAGCTAATCATTAATGTTCACTGTGCTAAAGGTTTTAAATGTGCTGAAGGTTTTTGCAAGTCATCATGCAAAGACGTTTTTTTCCATTTTATTTTGTTCTATCAGTATCTCCCAAATAGGTTTATTTTTTTTATCCATCATTTCATTTCAGTTACTGCTTCTCTAGTTTACTTTAATTTGTCCTTTTTATCTTAATGTCTCTAATGGTTATAACTCAATCACATCACACCTAAGCTTGTCACATAGCACCTCCTTTACCCTGATTCATCCCATCGCTTCATTACCTTTCGTTAGTGGCTAGTAAAAAGCTGACCTCATTAGATTAGGTAAAGCAATGCCAATAGAAGCAGACACTATTTTACTTCTCAGTTACCTTTCAGATCTGATTCTTGTGTCTTGGAAAGTCAGGCAACAATAAAAAGTTTTATTGTTTTTTTTTTTTACATTTAAGTGGTTATCTCACAACAAACATGAGCTTTCAACACATAGGAAACAGTAAATAAAAAGGTTTTCAATACATATTGCTTTGATTATTTTGCTTTGTACACACTGAGTATGCACAGGTTTCTGTAGGTTTGTAGACCTGCTCTCTCCTTCTCTCTCCTTCTCTCTCTGCTGTTCCTTATCTGATAGCAGGTAGTGAGGTCACCACAGGCAGACTCACAGGATACTGGCAGAATGAATGCATTATCCTAAAGTAAAAAAAAAAAATTAGTCTCCTTTGTTTGTCTGCACTATAGATAAACATCTCCTGCTCTCATGTCAATGCTATAGATAAACATCTCCTGCTCTCATGTCACTGCTTTTAGTTGAGCTATAAATCCATAGCTGACATGCTAATCCCTGTTATATAATAACCCACAACCTGACCAGGAAGAGACATGATGCATGACTGTAAAGCTGCTTTTGGCTATGTGAAACAGCGTGGTGAGACAATCTCTTTAAGCCCTTAAAGCCAAGGCCTATTTTTTATTTTTTTTTTGTCACTGTTGTTTTTCCTTCCTTGCCTTCCCAGAGTCATAACTTTTTTACTTTTCCACCTACATAGACATATGAGGGCTTTTATTTTGTGGGACAAGATGAACTTTCTAATGGTGTTATTCATTTTACTATAAAATATACTGGGAAACCACAAAAAAATAAGTGAAAAAAACATACTTATGCCATGTTTGCGGGTATTTTGCTTTTACAGCATTCAATCATGAGTAAAAATTACATGTTATATGTATTCTACAGGTTGATACGCATCTGCCAATACCAAGCATGTAGGGTTTCCATTATGTTTTAGTACCAAACATTTTCTATTTTTGAAATTTGTGTGACCAATAACTTTTTTGTACTAACACCTACAGACGTGAGTGAGGGGAATTTTTTGTGGGCTGAAGTGTACTTTTTATTGCTAGCAGTTTGGAATACATGTGACTTTTTTAATTAAATTTATATTCCAATTTTTATGGGACGTTAAATGACCAAAAAAACACAATTTACGTATTTGGAATTTTTTCTCTACGGTGTTCAGCATACATTATGTTATATTTTAATAGCTTGGACTTTTTCGGACGCGGCCATACCAAATATGTGTAACTTTTTTATTGTTTTATTTTTTTTATTTGTAAAATGACAAAAGGGGGGTGATCTGAACTTTAATTTTTTTTTTTTACAAATTAAAACTTTTTTTTTAATGTCACCACAAGCCCCTGTAGGGTGCTTCACCACTAGTGGGCACAATCATGTCAACAACCTAATGCATTGTATAGACAAAGCGTTAGTGTGTACAAAGATGGCGGTTTCTCCACTTCCTGCGCAGCACCATTTCTCATTTATTTTGACAAAAGGCCACTTTTGCTGCGCCATCTAAGAGCTTAAACAGCACGGAAATGCGGCGACGCCCTCCAGCACTGTAACCGCTGGGTGTTACCTCCAATCCCGCTACAAAGCTCCGTACTGGCACTATGATGTACTCGGTAAGAGGGTTAATATTAGATAAAGGTATTGAAGTTTTCAACAAATGATCCAATGTCAAAAACATGTAAAATGTCTTAATTATGTATGGAGACAACTGCCTACATTTTCTTAAATATGTTTTACCATACACATAATTGAAAGAAAAAATGGTGGCTGGTATATTATTTCACAGATATGGGTTATTGAACTGTACCTCCAGCAGTCCACTTATAAACCTGTAAGAAGATCATGAACATTTACCATGCAGTTACTAGATAATACAAGGAGAGATTACCTCAACATATCACAATCATATTGCTACCAAACAAATTCCACTATACCAAGACCAACATTACCTATAACACTGCTATATATGGACCTGCTACCAAAACAGGACCACAAATTAACACCAAATAGTGACTGAATAATTCCCCTATACTATTACTGAATAAAGCTCATTATACAAAGACCAATATTACTGCAATATAGTGATCATATAATGGTAGATATGTGTACACAGGCCCTGCAGACTGTATATTACCACCATACAGTGACCATACAGTGGAATATACCAGTGCACAGAGGTTCTGCAGGCAGTATATTACTTCCATATAGTGACCATATAGTGGTACATACCAGTGTACACAGGCTCTGCAGATTGTATGTAACCACCATACAGTGACCAAACAATTGTATATACATGCAGGGCCGCCATCAGAAATTTCGGGGCCCCATACAGCTGAAGCATCAGCCCTCCCCCCCTCTACCAACTCCGCCCCTATCAAACCCGCCCCCTACCAGCCCACAAAAAAAATAATAAAACCGTACTGTTACTAAATATAAGCCATTACACCAAGAGCAATAATACCTCCACACTGTGATCATAGAGTGGTAGATACACAGTGCAGTTACATTTAGTGCCTCACAGGCAAGCTCCTGCAGATGTGTTGTACTCGTCTCCTTATCTAGTCCATTCAGTCCAGACCGCCATGACGGCTTCTCCCGGCCACCACTCGTCCCTGCAGAATTTACAACACAAACACATGGACTCCTCAATCTTCTATCATCCTATGTCTTCCCCATGTACAAACTCCCCATCCATAGTGCCAAAAAGGTAATAATTACCCCCTTAGTGCCCTTGTAGTTAAGTATATAACCCCCACCCCCATAAGTAGTTAGTTATATAGGCTCCTTCCCGAAGATAGATAGGTAGCTAGTGGGCTCCCTGTAGATAGATAGGTAGCCAGGTAGGTAGGTAGCGGACCACCCGTTGGTATATAGACAGGTAGGTAGGTAGTGGGGGAACGTGAGTGGTGCCCCACTTACCCACCGTGAGAACCCCGCTCAAGTCCCCCCTAGCCATGTGGAGATTCTACTCAAGCCCCTCCTCTGTCTATGTAAAGCTATTGAGCGTAACTGAGACACGGAGCGCGGTTCCTCTTTGAGCAGTGCAGGCCCCTATTTTTAAGTGTGATGCTGGGCCCCTGAGATGAGTGGGGTCCCACGCTTGAGGCCCCCCTCCAGCTGTGTGGGACCCCTGTCAAAGCATGTGGGGCCTTGCTCAATGCCCCTCAGCTGTGTGGGGCCTCGCTCAAGGGCCTCCTCTCACCCAGCCTCATGGGACCACACATGGCTGGAGGAGGGGGGCTTTGAGAGGGGCCCCACATGGCTGGGGGGCATTGAGCAAGGCACCACATGATGGGAGAAAGGGGGACTCTGCCAGGGGCCCCACAGTGTTGGAGAGAGGGGGCTTTGCTAGGGGCCCCACATGGTTGGAGAGACGGGACATTGCGAGGGGCCCCACAGTGTTGGAGGAGGGGGGGGCTTTGCCAGGGGCCCCACAGTGATGGAGAGAGGGGGGTGCTTTGCCAGGGGCCCTACAGTGTTGGAGAGAGGAGGGGGCTTTGAGTGGGGCCCCCACACATCTCAGGGGCCCCACAGTGTTGGAGAGAGGGGGGACTTTGAGTGGGTCCTCCACACATGTCAGGGGCCTCACAGTGTTGGATAGAGGGGGGGCTTTGAGTGTGGCCTCCAAACATCTCAGGGGCCCCACAGTGTTGGAGAGAGGCGGGGCTTTGAGTGGGGCCCCCACACATCTCAGAGGCCCCACCTCCGTGTCACAGCAGCGAGCCGCTCAGTAAGTGTACATATAGTCAGCTTCAGTGTAACTTACTCTCTATCCTGCATGCTGTGACAGGAGCAGCTGGGCCCCTCCTCCATCTGTCCACGCCTCGTCCATGTGAACCCACCCACAGGGGGCGGATCCTCACTGATTTAATTCGTCATCCTGCCCACAGAAAGATGGGAGGAGGGGCCCGGCTGCTCCTGTCACAGTGCGGAGGAGAGTTAGTAAGTTACACTGAAACTGCCTATATGTACACTTACTGAGCGGCGCGCTGCTCTGACACGGAGGCGGAGCATGGGCCCCTGAGATGTGTGGGGGCCCCACTCAAAGCCCCCCTCCATATTTGTAGTACAAACAGCTGACATAGTAGAGAGAACAGCTGTTCTCTCTACCATTGCTGTGAAGCAAGGGGGCGGTACCTGACGGCGGCCGCAGGCCCCCCCTTGCTTCACATACCGGCCGGGCCCCATATGGGAGTACTGGTTGTACTCACCCTAACGGCGGCCCTGTATACGTGTACACAGACATCTAAGTGATTACAGTGCAGTTACATCTAGTGACTCACAGTTGATGTTTCTCTGACGAGTCGATGACTTTCCCTTTTGTTCTGCATCCCGCCAGGTACTATGACTTTCCTGGCCCCCCCTTTTTTGAGATTTAGACAAAATATTTTAAACCCACTTTTCCCGCACCCCCCTCATGCCCCCCACCTCTGTACAAACTTTACGAGGTGTTGAGCTATAAGGTTTGCTCAGAGGCCCAGTCTCCCAGGGGGAGGAACGAGGTTTTACCCCTGGAGTTTTGTTACACATTTGCCCTGTCCCCCTAAAATTTCATTTTTCCATAGGTAAAACCCCATTAATTGGTGGGCCCTTTAAGGTAGGTAGGGGTTTGTGCTTGATTGCCCTCAAAACCTTAAAGTTTCAAGTGCGCTCTAAAACTATTTTCTTGGCAGGCCCTCCCCAAAAACCCCAAATCGAAAACCCCCCCTTTTTCTGTAAAACTAAATTCATAAATTCCCTGGACTTGGGCATTCACAGGCCCCAAAAACTGTTTAATATTTGGAAAAAGGGTTGGGTGGCGGAAACATCCACTTTTTGTGTAAAACCACCCCAAAATTTAATGAAAACAGGTTGGACCATTGTAAACGGGAAACACTTTTCCCCCCTTTTGTTTTACACACCATAATAAAATTGAAAGGGCCTTTTGGGAGGGGGCCCCTCATATCCCCATGTCGGGTTTTCTGTAAGTTTCTTTTTACTTTTTAAAAAACGTTTTTTTTCCCTTTCTTTTAACTTATACCTTTTAAATTGTAAAGTGTGTGGAAATTTTTTGGCCCCAAAAATAAATAAAAAATTATTATTATTATCATTATTAGGCTGTAGTTATTCCACAGGTAGGAAGGCATTTAAAATAAGTCTAAAGTAGGGGGGGGGGCCACATTAGTTGGGTTTAGTT
The DNA here is from genome assembly GCA_025379985.1 of Phyllomedusa bahiana. Taxonomy (NCBI): domain Eukaryota; kingdom Metazoa; phylum Chordata; class Amphibia; order Anura; family Hylidae; genus Phyllomedusa; species Phyllomedusa bahiana. Next base: position 25,774 of record JAODAL010036609.1, on the reverse strand, counting down.
TCAGCCTGGGAAATTTAGGCATTAGTTGGGCCCCCCAGGTAGCAAAGTGGGCTTTTTATTGACCCCGGGATAACTAGGTGGGCAGTAGGGGGGCCAAGGTAAAATGAAAGGTGGCCCCCGGGTGCTGGGTAGAGGGGACAATAGGTGAGGCCCAAATTTTGTAGGTGGGGTTCGGTAAAAAGGCTTTTAAAGGGCCCCAAATAGGCAGGCAGGCTTTAGGTAGGTTAGGTAGACTATAGAGTGCAATATAGGTAGGTAGGCATGGTTTAGGTAGTTTAGGTAGTGTATATTGCCCCATATAGAAAGGAAGGGTTTAGGTAGGTAACAGGGGCCCAAAAAGATAGAAAAAGGGGGGGTTTTTGGGGTAGGTATAGTCCCCCCGAAATGGGTTAGTCAGGGTTTATGTAGGCTATAGAGGCCATATAGGCAGGGAGATTTTATGTAGGCTATCGCGGCCCATATGGGTACAGGCGTAGCAGAACTAAAATGAACAGATAATGCACCGTGATATCACGGCAGAGAATGTTATCTCTACTTCCTCAATGCTTTTCAATGGCCTTTGTTTACAGATCAGAGCAGATGACACAAAAAGCTGTGATATCACAGTCAAGCTGTACTCTGCTACATCAGTAGTCAGGGTTTAGGTAGACTATAGGGGACCAATATAGCTAGACAGGATTTAGATCTGTATACCATATAGGTAGGTAGGAAGGGTTTAGGTAGGCTATATGGAACCATATAGATACGTAGGCAGGGTTTAAGTAGGGTATAGTGCTCCATATAGGCAGGCAGGGTTTAGGTTTGCAATAGTGGTTCATATAGGTAGACAGGGTTTAGGGGACCATATCAGTTGATAGGCAAGGTTTAGGAACACTATATGGGCCATATAGGTAGGCAAGGAGGTTTTAGGTATGCTATAGGGCCCATATAGGTAGGCCGTCAGTGTTTAGGTAGGCTATAGGAGCCATATAGGTAAGCAGGCAGGGTTTATGGGTCCATATAGGTAGGCAGGCAAGGTTTAGAGGCCAAATAGGTAGGCAGGCAAACATTAGGTAGGCTCCATTAGTGTAAAAATAAGAAAGAAATAACTAACCTGTCCCGATACCCCGATGTGACCAGCAGCTGGCAAGTCTCTGTGTTTGGCGCGGAGGTGGCGCAATGATATAATGTCATGCCCCCCTGTCAGCACTGTGGACCGGTGTCTGGTAGGCTTAAGGCCTAAGGCCTTAGGTCTAAGGCACATCAGGCAGATTAGCAAAGTGGAGTGCCAGTGGCGATCCGCTCTGCTGAGACCAGGCTGTCCTGCGTTCAGAGGCAGCATGCACCGGGCCCCGCAGTTCCACCTCTCTAGCAGTGAACTGTGGTGTTACATTCATTGCTGACTGGCCCAGGGGTGGAACTATAGGGGTAGCAGAAGTACTAACAGCTGCTATGGGGCCCGGGCTTAAGGTAGGTCAGATAGGCTATAGGGGGGCATAGAGGTAGGTAAGCAGGGTTTAGGTAGGCTATAGGGGCCCATATAGGTAGGCAGGGTTTAGCTAGGCTATAGGGGGCCATATAGGTAGTTAGACAGGGTTTAAGTAGGATATAATATCCCACATAGGCAGGGTTTAGGTAGGCAATAGAGGCTCATATAAGTAGACAGGCAGGGTTTAGATAGGCTAAAGGGACCCATATAGTTAGGACCGTGGCCCCGTAACAGCTGCTATGTCTGTTACCCCGGTAGTTCCACCCTTGAACTATAGCAAGCCCGGGGGCATTTTTTTAGTTCCCTAGCAGCCAGGTCAATGCATCAATGCTTTGCAATTGTGTCAAACGGCAGTAGTAAGTAAACTTCTGTCATACATTCAGTGTCAGCCCCAAGTGGGCCCCGAGTTCGCCACATACCGCAGCAGCACAGGTGGCATTACCGCTACATTGCATCAGCTATGCTGCTTACTACCATGAGCTGTAGGCTTCAGAGCCCACTGGGATGCCTAGGGCCTACGTTATTAAGCAGCGCAGACACGAGCTCATCAGCGGGGGAACAAGAAGAGGAGAGGTGAGTAACTTCATTTTTTATTTTTAATAAACAGGGGGCATATATATATGGCTATAGAGAGCAGTAAATGAATACAGGGGGCAGTATATGACTACAGGGGACATGTATACGGCTACAGAGGGCATGTATACAGCTACAGGGGGCATGTAAATGACTATAGAGGGCATGTATATGGCTACAGAGGGCATGTATATGGCTACAAGGGGCCTGTATATACCTACATGGGGCATTATATGACTACAGAGGGCATGTATATACCTACGGAGGTCCTGTACATGCCTACAGGGGGTAGTATACGGCTACAGGGAGCATGTATATACCTACAGAGGGCAGTATATGGCTACAGGTGGCATGTATATACCTACAGGGGGCAGTTTATGGCTACTGGGGGCATGTATACTAGGCTATAGGGGCCGTATAGGTAGGCAGGAAGGGTTTAGGGGCCAAATAGGTAGGCATGCAGACATTAGGTAGGCTCCATTAGTGTAAAAATAAGAAAGAAATAACTTACCTGTCTACAGAATCCCCCGATGCGACCAGCGGCCGACAAGTTTCTGTGCTTGGCACGGGGGTGGCGCAATGATATAATGTCAGTCCCCCCCTCCTGTCAGCACTGCGGCAGTATACGTCTTCTGGGGGCATGTATACGGCTACAGAGGGCATGTAAACTAATAGAAGAGTCTTGTAAACAGCTAGTGGTTGCTTGTACATACTTACAGGGGGCTATATACCTATATACCTACAGGTGGCTCTATATAACTACAGGGATATGTATATCTAAAGGAGGCATATATACCTACATGTGTTTCACAGTTGGGATGGTGTTCTCAGGCTTCCAATCTTTTCCCTTTTTCCTCCAAACATAATGATGGTCATTATGGCCAAACAGTTCAATTTTAGTTTCGTCAGGCTACAGGACATGTCTCCAAAAATGTAGGTCTTTGTTCCTGTGTGCATTTGCAAACATTAAACTGGCATTTATAGGTTTCTTTTGGAGTAATGTTTTTTTCATGGCAGAGTGGCCTTTCAGCCCATGTTGATACAGTACTCATTTCACTGTGGATAATGACACAATTTTACCAGCTTCCACCAGCATCTTCACTAGGTCTTTTGCTTTTATTTTTGAGTTGATATGCACATGACAGACCAAAGCATTTTCATCTCTGAGACACGGAACCTGTCTCCTTCCTGTATATTATGATGATGGCTGGACATACCCATCATGTTTGTACTTGCGTATAATTGTTTGTACAGATGAACAAGTTACCTTCAGGTATCTGGAAATTTCACCCAAGGATGATACAGACTTGTTGAAGTCCAAAATTCTGTTCCTGATATATTGGCTGATTTCTTTAGACTTTCCCATGATGTTACACACAGAAGCAGTGTGTTTCTGGTGTGCTTTAAAAATATATCCACAGGTGTGTCTCTAATTAACTCAGATGTTGCCAATAAACCTATCAGAAGCTTCCAAAGACATTACATCATCATATGTGATGTCCCAAATTGTTTAAAGGCATAGTAATCCTAGTATATGTAGACTTTTGACTTTGCAGAAAGTAATAAAAATGCTTTAAAAATTCTCTCTCGTTATTCTGGCATTTGTCAAATATAAATAATTGACCTAAAACAGGTAAAGTTTATTCTGACTTCAGGTTAGATAGTGATAAAAACATGCATATGTGTCTTTTTATATGCTGTATGTAAACTTCTGGTTTCAACTGTATATCTACAGGGGGGATTGTATACCTACAATGGGCTGTACACCTACAGCGGCCACTATATTCCTATAGGGGGCATGTATACACCTGCAAGGGGCTGTAAGCACCTTCAGGGAGCATATATACCTACAAGGGGTTGTATATACCTACAGGAAGTCTACCTACTAACAGGTGCTCTATTTACCTACCTACCTACCTACAGGGGCTATACCTTGAGTTTTTTTTTTATACCTACCTACAGGAGGCTTTCTACTTACAGGGGGCTACCTACCAGGGACCTATATACTTACTTAGAAGGGGGTTTACCTATCTGCCCACCTAGTTTTTTGGTTGTGACTACCTAATATATTGGGGTATTACCTACCTACTATATGGGGACAAAAAAGAAGATGAACATTTGGTACGCAAACGGGAGCACTTTTACTTTGTGGGGCACAATGGGGGTCGTTATTACTATAGGGAGCACTATATATGGCGATTTTTTGCAAAGGTAGGAAATGGTAAACAAGTTCTGGAAAAGTGAGGAGTCTAAGATGTCCGTGTTAGTGTTGAGAAAAAAGTAAAAAGTTCCAGTTCGATTAGAACCTCAAACTTTTGTGAGTTCGGTTTGAAGTTCTATTCGAACTTCGAACCCCATTAAAGTCTATGGGAGAATATGTTCTGGTTAATTTTTATACCTATACTGGTGAGGAGAAGCTGGAATTACCATCCATAACAATAAACTCGATGTGGAGCAGCTTAGTGAAGAAAATTTGGCTCTAAGAGTGACAGAAAAAAAAAACGAGAGGCTAAAATACTTCAATCCTTTCAATAGCTAACTGAAAAGATGAGGATAGCTTGCAAGCAGGGGCACAGCTATAGGAGGTGCAGCAGTAGCAGCTGCTACAGGGCCCTGCATCCTGAGGGGTCCAAAAGCCCCTTTGACATGTAGGAGATTTGGAGACGGTGTGCTAAACAATTACTGAACCCCCAAAACTGCAAGAACTTTTGGGCACCAAGTATGATTGAGCAAATCCAAGTACTCTGTATAATGTATAACCATGTATATGAGAGTTAGGCATTATGTGAGCCTGCAAATGTCACCAAATAACAGCTTCTGGGTGTGGGAAAGATGCAGCTAGCAATACAAAACTCCCTTACTATTGTTGTCTATGGAGAGGAAAAATCTATCTAATTAAGAGCAGTCTGTACAGTACAGAGAGTGAGCTGACGTTCACAAGGCAATACAGTGAAATATATATAACATGGTCATGTGATTTTAGCAGCCAATGAGAGCCCTACACCTCAGCAATGACATTTTTGACACTTCTCTGTGCTTTGCACTGATTGGATGGCCGCCAGAAGTGCAGAAAGGTGATTGAATGGCCAAAAAAAGTGCAGAAAGCTGCTGAAAACTAAACTGAAAATAGCGTGTCAAACTAGTACTAGAACTTTACTCGAATGAACAGTAAAATGTTCGGTTCGGTTCCAGTTCTAAAAATTCGAGAAGTTCTAGTAGAACTTAACTTTTCTAGAACAGCTCGATCAACACTAGTCTGTGTCTTAAATTCTGTAGGCACGAGTCATGATGGTCTGGACCAGATGGATAATAAAATAGAGGTAAGGGAACGACTCAACAGAGAAGACGTAAAATTGTAAAATTACTGTAATCACTTATATGTGTGCAGAGCGCATGCCTACAACTGGTAGCTACCACTATACGATCATTGTATGGCGGTAATATTAGTCATAGTGTAATGGTTTATATTCAGTAATGGTATCATTTATTATTCAGTCACTATGTAGTGGTAATATGTGGTGGTATTATTCAGTCACTCTTTTGTCGTAATATGAGGTGATATTATTCAGTCAGTATGTGGTCATGGTGTGGCGTTATATGGTCTTAGTGGAATTTTTGGTAATATTATCCTTAGGATGCTGGTTTTGTGCAGCTGTGCTACTCAGTAACTGTATTATGAGTAATGTTTAGTTTTTTTATACTTAGTACTTTGTAATATATATATATATATATATATATATATATATATATTAAATAATTATATTTATAAAATATATTTATATATATATAATATTAAATGTTTCATAATTTTCTTTATATATATATATGGTATCATTTGGGAGGGATATATATATATATATAATATATTAATATATATAAATATATTGTGAGACGGAATTGCTGAGGGAAGGTATTTTTCCCCTAGAGTACCATCTTGTGTGGCTTTAGGGAGTGAATGTATCAACGCATGTCACTGAGAGGCCTGGTCTCGGTGAAGGAAGGCTGACAGTTTTGTGTGTCAGTAACACTATGAGCGGCATGTATGGAATCTGGCATTTAAACGCCAAATTTCATGCGCATTATAATGGCATAGAATGTGCCTGATTTATGAAACCGTATAACAGCAGGTCATAAATCAGGCACATTCTAGAACTAAAATGACATTTCTGGCTCAGGTAAACCACTTTGAAAGTGGTTTACCTGTTCCAGCAGTAATGCACTTAGAATTGCCTTAGTGAATCTATAAATCTATAGCTTCATACGGTTCTACTGTGCCTTGGCTCCCGCATGCCCCCCTGAGATCAGGTGCACTACAAAGTTCTGCAGGCGCTCCGCAATTCGTCTGATACTAGCGTACGGGAGGCATTACACTAATGGGAATGAGGCTGCGCCTGATTTCGGGCTGAAAATACGTCAGACTTATGGTGCAGCCCTGTTCATACATGCCACCCTATGTTACTGACATGTTTTAGTATGGCGGCTCCAATCCATTTTGTCCGGGTCGGCTTTCCCTGGAGTGGTCAAAGTGAAGGGTGGGAGGCCACTCCTATGCACCAGGTGAGGCTGGTGTCAGGCTCTATAAGGCCATGTTCATACGGCTTAAAATGGGCCATATTTCGGTCCGTAATTACGCGCCGAAATGCGCAAATTACAGGCTGAAAACGGCCCATTCATTACGGTAATCCACAGTTCTCATGGAGAACTATGGATTACGTCTCCTCTCCCCGCCCGGCGAATCCGCCAGGCGGGGAGATAATTGACATGCCACTTTCTAGCGGTGTACACGCGCCGCTAGCAGTGATTGTCTATGGGCCGGAGAAGTGTCGGCCCCCCGCTCCCTCCCCCACTCCCGCCTCGCCCCCGGCCACACGGCGTAATTGCAGCATGTAATTACGTCCCGCAGTTAAGCCGTGTGAACCTAGCCTCAAGCCTGGGCCTGCAGGCCTGTGTTTGTCTCTGGTGAACCTCTTCTGCTCAAGAGGGAAGCCACACCGAGATCTGTAGACTGTGTAAGAAGGATTCCTCTATTAGTAAGTGCTCAGCCAAGCAGGTCTTTTATTTGTGTTTGGTATGAAGTTTAAGGCCTTTTGTTTTATGTCTGCTGAATAAACCCAGCACCAACGTAGCGCCTGGACTTGGACTTACGTCTGTGTCACTGTCTCTGTCTGTTGAAGCCGTTGCTGCCTACCTGGTTGTGATGCTAACCCCCATAATAAATTATATATATATATATATATATATATATATATATATATATATATACCTCCCAACTTTTAGAGATTGCAAACAGTGACAATTTAGCCACGCCTCTGACCATGCCCAAACAAATGACATCACATCAGGCCACGCCTCTGATCATACCCAAACAAATGACATCACACCAGGACATGCCCACCAAACAAAATCATGTCCCGCCCCTCCAGAAGACCAGCGCCAACACAACAGCAGCGTCAACAAGGGTCTGTAAATATGTAGTTATATAAAGTAATGTATTGTATACACAGAAATCCATAAAAATAGCTGTAAGACAATGTTCTATGGATGATACATCTATATAATGGTCGTACAGTGACCACATAATACCACTATACAAGGAGCAAATATCCCTGTGCTGTTACTGACCAAACAGAGACTAATATTATCAATGATACTGCTATACAGTGATCATATAATTCCACCACACTATGACAACATCACCACCACATAGTGACTGAATAATACCACAACACCATGACCACTTATCATCACCACATAGTGACTGAAAAATACAACAATACTGATGCTGAATATAAACAATTACACTCCTACCAATATTTCTGCCATACAGTGACCATATGGGGGTAGATAGTAGTTGCAGAAAAAAAACGATGTGGGGTCCCCCCAATTTCCATAATCAGCCAAGGTAAAACCAACTGCGGCAGCCTGATACTATTAGAATGGGATGAAGCATCGATACTGGTAACTTCCTATTCTAAAAATACCAGCCTGCAGCTGCTCCAGCAGCAGACTGTCACATTAGAGGGACAGTTTCCAGCTATTCCCAGTACCCCTGGTGCATTGGGTACTGGGGTAATTGTGATACGGGGTTAATGACAGCCTTGGGGTGACAAAAAACACCGCTGGCTGACACCAAGCCCGAGCAATAGTAATGGAGAGGCATCATCCAGATACCGCCATTACAATAAATGGAATCAAATGAAAGAAACACACAGAAACAGAAAAAAACACTTTATTTAAATAAACACAGTGAACTGCACAGCAAAGTCCTGGGGATTCAGGGCACATGCCCTGGATCCCTGGGACACCCCCGAAAAATTGGGATACTTACCGGCCTTCTCGGGACACGGGTCTAGAATCCCTAATCGGGATTGTCCCGCCCAAATCGGGACGGTTGGGAGTTATGTATATATAGATTCGATGTCATGCTGCAATTAGCGGAGGGAGACTCATAAGCCCCAGTGCCTTATCTTTATTACAGGTTAGTGTGATGATTTCATCACACCAATCTGTATAAGTTGAAGTGAGACCATACAGGTGGTAGAGGCAAGGAGGCACAGTGGGCCCCTAAAATCAACTTCTCTGGTGGACCCTAGACACCCCAATCTGACACTGCAAACATTCATTATGCTTTGTTGGCTATTGACCTTAGCATCTAACAGGTTAAATTGATATATGATCACTGTCACTTACTATACATGTATGTCATGGTGCATTAGGTTATAGAATTCCAAACAAACATGGACACCTGTGCCCTCTCCCCAGGGTGCCTGCCGGGGACGGGTAGCGCCGCTGGCTGCGGGACGAGACGCGGGCGCACTCTGTACTCACCACTCCACGTTCCTGTTCCGTCCGCGTCCTCTGCCGGCCCGGGGGCACGTGCGCGCTCGTTCTTGTAAATTTAAAGAGCCAGTGCGCCGGTAATTGGCTAATTGCCAGGAGCTGCCCCATATATTGGTTCGGCCCACGGTGCTTCCCTGCTGGATCTATGTTGCCTCGTGCCCTAGAAAAAGTGTTCTTTAAGTGTGTTCTTGCCTTGCCGTGTACCAGACCTCTTGCTACGTTTCTCGACTCCGAACCTTTGCCGCCTGCCCTGACCCTCCTGACTGCCCACGACTACGGTTCTCGCCTCTCGATTCTGTACCTCGCTGCACCTTGGCCGCCACTGCAAGCCCACCGCGTCAGGGATAGCGACCTGGTACAATCTCGCCGCAGCAAGTCCATCCCGCTTTGCGGCGGGCTCTGGTGAAAACCGGGACCTACTTAGACTCCGCTCCCTGGCACGGTTATTGCCTTCGCTTGCGGTGGTCCAGTGGATCCACTACCCAGCTGTTACACCACATATGTACGAAAGATTGTGCACAACAAATGGATACAAGTCCAGCATCCTCGACACTTTTGTCTGCACCAGTTCTAAGGGGGCATGTTGTACCATATTCATAATATTAGACACATTTAGAAATTTGGATCAACAGAATTTGTTGTAAATATACTAATACATACCATTTTCAAAGTGGTGAGGCTAAAACAAAATTTGTCACACATTTTGAGACACTTTTTTAGCGCATAAATATGTCTATCAATGGGACACATTTATAAATTGCCGTGAGACGCTTTCACACATATTGACGAATGCTACAGTACCTTAACAAAACGTTTGTCTAGTCTGAGACATTTTTCATGTCAACTGAATCAATAAAGTATCATTGAAATGTTAAAACCATTATTCAATACTTTGTATAATGAAATAACATGAATGTTTGTACTTTGTGCAGCATTGTTAAATATTGTGCTTTTCTTTTCACTTCTAAACAGGACTTGTGTTTGGAACATTTTCAGTTATAATATTTATGGTTAACCAAAAAAGGTGTATTCACACGGTGCAGTTCTGTTGTGGTGAAAAACTGCACATATTTTTACTATGATTTTGCAATGTGGTAATCAAATATGTGTTTTTTTGCAGGTGAAACATGGAAAATAAAGATTATATACCTGTAAAAAGCACATAGTCAATTACTGCATTGAAAAACAGCGACAAATAGTGGCAAAAATGCATGTGGTTTTTCCAAGGGTAGTTTTGATGCAGAACTGTAGTGTGTGACTAGACCCTAAAAGGTATCATTACTCTAGAAAATGTATTGATTTTGACATGAGTATTTAGCTTTAAATAGATACCTAGATATCTCCGCTCCTCACAGGACCTTCTTCTCTGCTCTCCTCTTATCAGCTCTTCACATAACCATCTGCAAGACTTCATCCATGCTTCCCCCACACTCTGGAACTCACTGCCCCAACACATCAGACTCACCCCCACTCTCACGAGCTTCAAAGGTAACCTGAAAACCCATCTCTTCAGGATTGCCTATAACCTACAATAACCCCGTTGCTACTACTCCACCCCGCAAACATGTCTGCCCCTCACCTTCCGTCTCTTCCCTAATTCCCTGTAGACTGTAAGCCCTCACAGGCAGGGCCCTCTCTCCCTCTGTACCAGTTGTTAGTATCGTCAGCTTGTACTTGTTTGACCAATGTTATTTATGTAACCCCCTCGATTGTACAGTGCTGTGGAACTAAGGGCATTCTAAAATGAATAATAATAATAATAATAATAATAATAATAATAAAATAAATCCTTAGGACCTTATGTATGAAAACTGTTTTGGTGTAAGACTTTCTTTGTTGCCCATGGCAACCAATCACAGCTTCCTTCTCATTTTTCATTGACATGAAAGGGGAGCTCGGGTTGGTTACTATGGGCAACAAAGAAAGTCTTACACCTAGACAGTTTTCATACATGAGGCCCTCAATGTTTAAACACTTTGTGGCTTCTCTTAAGCTTCTCTTTTGTTACATATCTTTCAGCTTCATCTGGTTTACTAATTGTCCAAGACAAACAGTAACTGAGGCTTGCTTCATCTACAGAGTACCCTGTCTTTAAAGTTTCATTCAGTTTTCTCAATAACAGAATGATTACTAGTGACTTCCTCAATTTCCTAGGTAACTATTTTTTCAACTTAATTTGCAAAAGAAAGGCAGTGGATTGGCATGAAGGTGATGAAGGAAGAGAAATGGTGAACATGTCAAGATGACAATACATATTTCATGGTTAATAGGATGAGTGGTACGTGCCACAACTTCTTCTGGCTACTCCTGCTTTGCTGAATAAATTGCTCCTTTCACAACTGGATCATGAGAATCAACCCCGACATGTTGGAGAGTCAGTTCTCTCCAGATGAACTAAATTACCTGACCACCATATGTTCAAGGTAAATATTTTTAATCTTAAAATGTATAATTAATATTATTAGTTAATTTATTTGTAAAACTATATTAATGTTTTTCTACTTATGGGTCTACTAGTGTAGATGGTCTTGGAAACATAATTGTTAGATTTTGAATGCCGTATTTGTACATTGCATAGAGTATTAGTTATTTGTATTTAGTAAAAAAATATATAAATATGTCTTTATCAGAACTTGCACAGTACATATGCTACTGCATTATGCTATAGTTTGTTTGCCTTCATCCTGATTATGTAATAGAAGTAATGAAAACATTTTATATTCGACATATAGACCCAGTAAATAAGTTACAATGCTAAAACTTTATTCATATGTAGAGCTTGCAAAGCAAATATATACTCCATTTGGCAAACCTATTTAGAATAGAACTTGGAGATGTTTAGACTGTGTTATGTCCAATGTAGACTTCTTACTAAAACTAGCAGTTCATTCTGAGTCCTATACATAGAATGTGCTGTTCTGTTCTGTTTACAAAGAACTAGTAGAATAGACAATACAACTATTTAATCCGTATTACTCCTGTGAAACCTATAAACATTTATTCTTGTGTCCTGTCCTCAATGTTAACTTAACTGCAAAGTAAAACACCCAAATCTTTTTCAAAACATTGGTCTTGACCCAACAACAAATTAACTTTTGGTGTGTTGGAACAGTATAACAAAATTTTCTATTCATATTGTTGTATGAATATAGGGTACCATTAATACACAAAATATTAATTCAAATTTGTTTTTAGGTTTTAAATCATAATAACGTTGACTTTTTAGATAGAGCACCCTTATGACAGATGAGTATTCTAAAGGGATTGTGTTACCTTTAGCAACTCTCATACCCATAAGTATATTACTTCACCGTTTTGGAATATATCAAGTGTATGTATGTCTTAATGTCTACAATTGCGCAAAGGATGCAATACCATGTGTAGCATTGTACTGCTAGATTTAAGATAGATGTAACTGAACACCCTATAACCTTAGGTAGAGTTAGAAAAATAGATGCACAGTAGAAGAATGTAGCTGCACTCACCGAATCTTGTTTCCGTAACTTTTTATTCAATGCTTTACAACATCATACGGGCATACAAACAGCGGAGCAGGGAGAGCGGCACCGTCAGAGCCGGCTCTGACGGCTCTGGCTGGCTCTGGCTCTGACGGTGCCGCTCTCCCTGCTCCGCTGTTTGTATGCCCGCATGATGTTGTAAAGCATTGAATAAAAAGTTACGGAAACAAGATTCGGTGAGTGCAGCTACATTCTTCTACTGTGCATCATACTGGGACTTTCTATTTAGTAGCATTGCACCTCCGCACCCACATAAACCTCTGTGGATCGTTTTGAATGGACTGTATGTTTTGACTGTGACTAGTGCCAATCCACTTTTCTACTTGTTGCTATTTAGAAAAATAGATGACTTTTGGATATGTAGACAAATAGTGGTGAATGCTCACATATATCAATTACATGTCATATATATGACAGCGTCATAACGTACTGAAATAGCTTTGTATTGGTCCCCAAAACATATCTAATTCAGATGGACTTTTAATCAGCCTGCTCATGAGCACCAAAATCTTAAAAACCTTAAAACACTTAAAAATCTTAACATAGGTATCCATAAGATTTCAGACTTATTTTTGTTGATACTCATTTAGGTTTGCATTATTTTGGTTCCATCATAGAACCCTAAGCCTGGAGCTACAGGAAAACTTTTTGCAGTCTGACTATCCAATTTTAACAATTGAGCTGCTTGTGTACTACACAGATATGCTTTTAACTGAATGTAACATAGTACACTCCCTGCCTACAGCTGTTACTTGCTAGTTAAAATTAGAAAATCACACTACAAATGTCTCCATTAATCTTAATCTTAGATATTGAAAGCCTTGAATTTTGCATTCTGTAAAAACATTACAACCTTTTTTTATAAGACAAAGGGATCTCACTTATTTTTCTATCAATGTAAATAACATAAAAAGAACTGGATTATCAAAAGATCTGTTCTTTGATGTTTTTATTTTAAGTAAATATCAAGCATATACTTGTATGGACAAAGTCTTATTTAAAGACACATCAACATTAATGGTAGAAATCTCAATTCAGAAATGCTACAAGGATTATCCTTGACTGACTTAAATACCTTCATTTCAGCAATGCAATGCACAGTAAACGCCTAATGGAACAAATTAATACAAAGGAAACAGATCACAATCAATGTCAGCTCATTAAAATTATTCAGTTTATTATATATTATTGTCAGAGAAAGAGTTTATCTGTTCAGTTTCAGCAAAGCAAAATTGTAAACATACTGACCCGTGTAATGTGTGTATTTAAAAGTGAACATTTAAAATAAATCTAAAACACAAAATAATAAGACTAAAAGCAAATGACAAAACAATAAGCATTTTCTCAACTATGACTCCTTGTTGAAAATAGTATTACCAAGCTATTAGACATGTTTATATACTGTATATCTGCAAATAATATATATGTAGATGTTTATATCTGGTTATATTTTAGGCTAGTCTATGTTACAATGTCAAATTACTGATTTTTTACTCAGTTTATGCTAAACTCCCCAAAACACTGCATATCAGCTGTAAAAGGATAGCTCCGGCGTCCCATAGAATTTGCTCCATTCAGTTTCCCTAAGATCACAGAATATACCCAGTGCAGCTACTTACACATTTCAGGAAACCACAGTCTTGATCATAGCATGCTATGCCATGATTATGGAGTGCATTGCCTGAAGCACATAAGCAATTGCATTCATTTTCTGGGACACTGAATTTATTCTTCAAAGTTCATCTACAATTTATGTACTTCTTCAATTCAATGCACCTCTCTGAATTAATTGGTGAGCTGATCATTACTATAAAAATACCAGTAGTATAATGTTGTACCGTGTTAGCCATAGAAAGTAGTAGAAGAGTGAAGAAATCAGGCGATACCTTTTAGAGGCTAACTGAGTATATTTGATGGTAAGCTTTCGAGAGAACTAGCTCCCTTCTTCAGACATGATGATATACAAGAAATTGAAAATTCACAGGCTTTTTATACACACAAGACATGGACCTTCAAAGGATCTTAGAATTCTTAAACATAACAAAATGCAATATAAGCAAACAAGTCATTTACAACAGGTCAAACAATTAACTATCTGGAAACTTGTGAGGCATGACAGAGGGGTCAGTAAATCTGCCGTCTTATCTCACAGCCATCACGTGTAATTTGTGGCCATCACAGTTCACATATAGTTTGACATAAAGCTAGCATGGATATTTAACCCATTTTGCAGAGTCTGAAATTTTTGCATTAATTTAAATTCCCACTCCTTTCTCTCCCTCTGCGTCTTAAAGTGTCCCATTAAAACCACAATCTTCAGATCTTCAATACAGTGGTCCTCTCTGGAGAAGTGTTGTGCCACTGGAAGATCAGTTCTACTGTTATTAATAGTGAATCTGTGGGAGTTCATGCGCTGGCTGAGTCTCTGTCCTGTTTCCCCCACATAAAGGCCTGTGGTCGGGCATTGCGCACACATGATCAGATACACCACATTGCTAGACCTGCAGGAAAATGTCCCCCTAATTCTGTGCACCTGCTGTGACTGTGGGACAGGTACACTGTCAGCAGTGTGGATGTGACTGCAGGTCTTGCACCTGTTTTGCAGGCAGGGTGAGGTGCCATTTTCAGTTGGGGCCTTCAGGGCGCTCCGGACAATAATACGCCGCAGGTTTGGTGGTTGCCGAAAGGAGAGGAGAGGGGGGACTGGGAATATGACATTTTCCTGCAGGTCTAGCAATGTGGTGTATCTGATCATGTGTGCGCAATGCCCGACCACAGGCCTTTATGTGGGGGAAACAGGACAGAGACTCAGCCAGCGCATGAACTCCCACAGATTCACTATTAATAACAGTAGAACTGATCTTCCAGTGGCACAACACTTCTCCAGAGAGGACCACTGTATTGAAGATCTGAAGATTGTGGTTTTAATGGGACACTTTAAGACGCAGAGGGAGAGAAAGGAGTGGGAATTTAAATTAATGCAAAAATTTCAGACTCTGCAAAATGGGTTAAATATCCATGCTAGCTTTATGTCAAACTATATGTGAACTGTGATGGCCACAAATTACACGTGATGGCTGTGAGATAAGACGGCAGATTTACTGACCCCTCTGTCATGCCTCACAAGTTTCCAGATAGTTAATTGTTTGACCTGTTGTAAATGACTTGTTTGCTTATATTGCATTTTGTTATTTTTAAGAATTCTAAGATCCTTTGAAGGTCCATGTCTTGTGTGTATAAAAAGCCTGTGAATTTTCAATTTCTTGTATATCATCATGTCTGAAGAAGGGAGCTAGTTCTCTCGAAAGCTTACCATCAAATATACTCAGTTAGCCTCTAAAAGGTATCGCCTGATTTCTTCACTCTTCTAAAAAAAATACCATTGTGATTGGTTTGAACTCTCCACTTATGGCCGAAATCATAGAGAACTCTGATCACCATTGTATTCACCGATGCTAGTGGTTTTAGGCTCAAAACACATATTTTGATGTAGTCTAAGGTGTTTTTTAATGTAGGAATGGATCCATCAGAAAGGAGAAGTATAAGATCTGATTTTATACTTCCCATTCCATTTAAATCCTCTCCAGCTTTGGCTCAAGAACCTGCAACAAAAAATGTGCATGTGTTTCCAGCTTTATAGTGGCAGTCAAATAAAAGCTTGTAGAGCTATCCAGTGATAATGCCGGTCAGGGCTAAGTATTTTGTGTTCATTAACAATCCCATATGTAATACAGATATGCAAAATTACTTTCTAGTAAAACAAAGTCCCCTAAAAGAGATAGAAAATGTCAAAAATAAATAAGATTAATGGAAATAAAAAAATTAAACTAAAAATTCAATAAACATATTGTTAACTAAATTATAACTAAGACTAATATACAGATTATTGAAAAATTGCAAAAAATTTTTTTTTATATAATCTAAGTTAGAGACAAAAATGTACAAACTCTTATATAACAAGGCCTCCGATAGCTAAGTAGACATAAAAAGGTACATGTGAGAAGGCAAAAATAAAAGGAATTCTACTGTCCAGAAACAGCTTCCTCCATCAGTTGAGGAATATTTTTTTTTTCGTTTTTTTTATGAACGTACATGTCTACTGTGTCTTAGGCAAAACACAGTAAGTTATAAACATTGGACTGTATTGCATTAATGGTTTTCAGTGTTGTAAGAACTAAAGTGTGTATATGACTTTTCCTTCACTGCCTGATTCAAACATCAGCAAACAACGTTTTATAGCTCTGGCCCCTACTGATTCGGAACTATAATTTTTTTTTCAGATTTCACATGAATTTAAAAGATAAAAACTATGGCATACCCCATTGTGGCTTCTAGGAGAGAATATAATTGTACTGTAATACAACACCATGCAAAGGCATTATATGGCAGCACAAAGAGGGCTTATGTCTCTTTAGTACTTTACCCCTGGGACCCTGTGTGCCTTCCTTCATGTATGCAAACTAATACAAGTGCTAGTGTTGCAGACGAGTACAGATGTGGGGTGAATTGGGGTACAATTAGGGGTTCTCCTTTTTCTTGTTATTTATATCACCGTAATCTTAAAAAAAGTAGATTTTTTTACATAACTGATAATTAATAGCCTAATTACTGTATACAAGTACTAATGTTGTACAATGTGTAGTTGATGCACATTAATTGTATATCTAATACATTTTTCTCTTTAGATTTTTTCTGATTTAAGAGATCCTTTAGATTATTGGTCACACACAATTATTTTAGAGAAAATGGTCCATGTGGTAATCATATTATTTAGAATTTTTCTTAAATGCAGTCCTCGTGTCTTAAATGTGGATTGTGAGGAAATAACCATTTTAAGAGGATACATATGCAAACTCATTCATGAAAAGATGTCAGGAGAAACTAGACTCTATGGTAGGTTCATTCCACTGTTTTTACATTGTTTTTGATGCGGTTACTGTTTTCCAAGGCTCTGTTTTTTTATTCAGTATTGAAGAAACAGCACTGAAAAAGAATTGACATGTACATTCTTGTGGCAGTTTCAGCGCTGTTTTTACACGAAAAATGTCCATAGAAGTAAATCGAGAGCAGAAAACCAGTGTCAAAATCACCTCAAAACAGCAAAACTGACTGCAAACAGATAGCAATCAGCATCTTAAAATCACATCCAGAACCATGCTAAAAACAGGTTCTAAAAACCACTTCAAAACATGTCTAAAATTGCAAATCCGCATCCAAAATCCACAGTTAATCAGCATGGCTTTTAGATGTGGATAAGGAGCTGTAATTTTAAGCTCTGAAAAGTTTTTTCTATGACAACTGAGATGAGATGAAAAACATAACTCGGTTATACGTCTCTTCAGAATTGCACAGGAAACCTAACAAAGCAGCTTTAATCCTGCCATTAGTAGGCGCAATATCATATTTTATGATTCACTTAGAACTTGTGCCCACTGTGATAAAGTATATACATAAATAATGGTGGTGGACAATCAAATAAACGCAAAAGCTGATATAATGCAAACTTGGGCATACTTCTGGGATTAGCAGTGCATGGAGGGACTACCAGGTTAAAGGGATAGATCACTTTGGTTTTGTAGTTTATAAAGCTGATACTTGTCACGGCGGCCGCGGGCGCTGCTGCCCCTGCGACCGTTCCCCTGCCTGCCGGGGGTCCGGCGCGGGCATCGCGGGCACCCGCGACCACCTCCGTGCCCTCTGTCCCTGCGCCGGCTCGCTTACCTGGCCCCGCTCCTGGGCACGCCGCTCCCGTCCGTTCCGGCTGCCGCGCTCGTGCCCGTCCTTAGCGCGCGCGCGCGACAGCTGGTCCAGATTTAAAGGGCCAGTGTCCCGTTAATTGGCCCTTTGCCGTACGCTGGTCCTATATAAGGGTTACGCCCCAGCACTCGCTGCCAGATCGTTGGTTTGCGTTTAGTGAGCTAAGAGAGTGTCTATTGTCCGTATTGATTACCGTGTACCAGTCCGTTCCTCTACGTTTCCTGACCTTGCCTGTTTGCCGCCTGCCCTGACCGTCTGCCCGTCTCTGACCACGAACCTCTGCCGCCAGCCCTGACCTTCTGCCTGTCCCCGAATACGCCTTTGGATTACGATTCTGTACCACGCAGTACCCGGCCACCACCGTAAGCAAGTCACGTCAGGGGTAACGACCTGGTAGCCTCACGCCGAAGCAAATCCATCCCGCTTTGCGGCTGGCTCTGGTGAAAACCGGGGGCTACTTAGATTCCGTTCCCTGGCGTGGCTTAGCTATCATCGCTTGCGGTGGTCCAGCGAATCCACCGAACCCCTACAATACTAAAGTGAAATGTAAATAGTCTGTAACACATAAAGCAGCATATTTCAGCTTTTTTAGATCTAACCACCAATGATTATTTCCTCTTAACGAAAATAGTCAATATTGTTCTTCTGCCCAACCTTTTTCTTTTCTTCTATGTGTTTACCACTTGGTAGTTGAAGCACTCCTTAAATACTGTACCATGTAACTTGTAACTGTGTGTCAATAGTCCTGTATCAGTATTTTTAACATAAAGGTTTGGCCTTTATTTTATCAAATGTATAAGCATATCATTATTTCGTTTTTGTTCAAACAAGACCAATAGCATGATGTAGAGTGATAGTTAACAGTTTATCAAAATTTAACACACTTTACAAATACATACCTGTATTTTTTTTAAAAAAGCCCTCCACCAAAAATAAGCCCTAGCCTGAATTTCACAGATTCTTGGACATAAATATAAGCCCTACTCCAAAAATAAGCTTTAGTGAGTCAGCGCCTCCCGAGGGCAGTGCTATTCCCAAGTCCCGCCCACCCCCTAAACAGCCTGTTAGACTGGAGGTTTTGTGGAAACCTCCAGTGTTTTTAGGCTGAAGAGCCTGAGGTGATGTCACAGTCACATGACTCGCAGGTCCTTCAGACCAGGCCATAGAGTGCAATGTGTAAGTGAAAGTTCAATGTATATACACACACATTTATACAATCACACAAACAATCCCTTATCTTAAAGTGTGGCTGTCAGGATACGTTCGTCTGGGCAGCCTTCCATCCGTTTAACGCAACGACTTGCGAAGGTTAATAGATCTGGCCTGGGAACACACCCTGGGAGAGGTGCTGCTTCTGAGCCAGGAGTGGCAGCTCTGCAGCCTCTCACGCACATAAACTTTCAGTGGATATAAATAGTAATAACTTTGTAATTTATTAAATACAAAGAACAACCACTAAAAACAATTACAGTGGGTTACTTGCGTTTAGCTATGTTTAGCAGTATGTGGCCAACAGTCCTGCAAAGTCCATGCATGGCATTTGCTTTTTCGTGCCTCTCCGGCATAGCAGCTCCAGCGTCTTCAGCTTGAAGCTTCAGCAAGTAGACAGGCAGGCCTTCACCGCGCGACGTTTCGGGAGATTCCTCCCCCTTTCTCAAGCACGTACAACGGACCTTCGTATCCTGCTTTTATACACACGTGTAAGTAACCGACATAAACCATCCATTACTAAAAACATCTACAGAAACATTTTAAAACTCAGATTCTCGTTCATTCCCATTGGGGCTAACGTATTCATTCTATGAATCCACCTTGCTTCACTTTGCAATAGTCGCTTCTCTAATGTACACCCCTCACTGCTCTGTACTCATTCAAGAACGCACCAGTGGAGTTCTGATACATTGTGGTTATGTTCTAGAAAATGTCTTGCTACACTGCTTTCACCAAATTTGCCTTTGGTTTCTTCACCATTATTTGCTTGTTGTTTTTTTGCTAACCTGATGTTTGACCGGTGTTCATTGAGCCTAGTTTTAATGCTCCGTGCGGTCTGCCCTACATACCCTTTACCGCACGGGCATTTAAGTAGGTATATTACTCCTTTAGTATCGCAGGTACAGTTGTCTCGCAAGAAAAAAAATTTCCATTCGTGCGATGTAACACATATGGCCCTTTTATGATGGAATTGCAATGTTGACAATTGAGACATGGAAATGTCCCTTTTCGCTGTATATTTATGAAAGTCTGATTCTTTGTTCATTTTTGTATCTAAAGTGCTAGACACAATATGACTACCAATTGTCCTCTGCAGCCTCTACCAACTGAAGGTGTGTATCTCAGGACCAATTGGAGGGCCCGGATGCCGCACAAATCAGCTGTGGGGGCGGTGTCCGGGCAGACCTTTTAAACCTCCTCAGTTCCTCCAGTATTGCGTCCCTTGTATTTGACCTCGGCTTGCCTTTTGACTATGTTTTGTCCTCCGTTTCTGTACCGTGTAACCGCTGGTGTTTGACCCTTGACTTGTTTCCCGTTTACTCTGCTGGTTTCCGAATGTGGCTTTGACATTCCTGACCGACCCAGACTGTTTAGCGCTGAGTTTCCCTGATGGCCCTGCACCTAGCAGGCTGTCGTCCAGTTGGGGTCTGCCTCCTAGGGCAGCATGCCAAGTAGGCAGGGACAGTGGGCCGGGTGGCGGTCAGGGCCCACTGCTCCTCCTCTGACGTGACAGTTTGACAGGCCCCTATTTCTCTGCTCTCTACACACCATGGACCCCATGACTGCATTAGTAGAGCAGATGCAGGGGCTTACCCTGTTCGGTCCAGGATCTGGCACTGAGAGTGCAGCAGCAGGAGACCTCCCAAGGTATCCCTTAGGCGGGGAGTCCCCCGGCATCACTTCCCCCTTTTGTTTAACCCCCTATTCAGTTACCCGAGAGCTTCTCATGGGACAGAAAAGCATTTTTAGTGTTTTTGTCTCCGCCCACGTACCTCAGGTAATGAGGAGCAGAAGGTGGGAATTATTATATCCCTACTCCAAGGGTCTCCCCAGGAATAGGCTCTCTCACTACCCCCCGACTCAACCGAGTTGTCTTCAGTGGACCGTGTTTTCGACTCCCTGGGGCTTCTTTTTGACAACCCTAATAGGGAGGCGGTGGTTGAGACGCAGCCCACCACTTTAAGACAGGGCAAGAGGACGGTGGAGGAGTATTGTTCGGAGTTCCAGTGTTGATGTGTTCCGTCGGGGTGGAATGACCAAGCCCTTAGGTGCCAGTTCAGATTGGGGTTGGCTGACCATGGAAAAGACATATTGGTGGCTTATCCTGGCATTGGCTATGCTATGCTATGGCATTGTTACTACTGTGACGCGGAAGGTCGTCTCATCCGGGAGTGCCCCAACAGGAGGACCCAGCCGGATAACTCCAGCGCCTAGGTGACTCTTGTGAAGGTCACCTAGGCGAATAGTTATTTCCTTATGGTGTCAAAAAAGCTGTTGCTTCCAGTTAAGATTTCGTATCTTTCCAGGTCTGGTTCCGGGAGTGCCTTTATTGATTTGGGATCAGCTTCCAATTTTGTGGACGCATCGTTCGTTAGGTATCTGAGCCTTCCCTGGAGGCCTCTATCTGATTCCTTGCAGGTTGTGGCGATAGATTCTACCCCGTTGGTCAAGGACAAGATCTAACATTGCACTCCTGAGCTTAAGATGCTGGTGGGATCTATGCATACTGAGGGGTGCATTCTGTATATCATGGAGGGCTTACCTAGTGTTAGGGCTGCCCTGGCTTCAGAAGCACAACCCTGTGATTGACTGGAATTCTGGAGAAATGATTAGGTGGGGTAAGCAATGCATTAATAAATGTCTTCTGATCATCCTTGGTAATGCAGAGATTAAGCAGATCCCTGCCTTTATTCGAGACCTGGCAGAGTTTTTTTCTAAGAGCCAATCTGAGAGATTACCCCCGCATAGGTCCTATGATTGTGCTATTGAATTATTGCCTGGGGAGAAATTTCCTAAGGGCAGGATATACAATCTGTCTGATCCGGAGAGATTTGCCATGAAGCAGTACATTGCAGAGAATCTACAGAAGGGCCACATCCGGCCTTCTGTGTCGCCTATGGGGGCTGGGGTTTTTTTTGTCAAGAAAAAAGATGGAAGTCTCCGCCCTTTCATTAATTACTGTGAACTCAATAAGGTAACGGTTAAGAATCAATACCCCTTACCGTTGATTTCCGACCTGTTCAATCAAATACAGGGGGCAAAGTATTCTTCAAACTGGATTGCTTCTTTTTGCATCCAAACTCCTGGAACAGCATGTCTATCTTCAACTATCCTCCCACCTCTCCTCCAACTCTCTCCTTGACCCACTCCATCTGGCTTCCGACCCCACCACCACTGAAACTGCCCTAACCAAGGTCACCAACGACCTAGTAACTGCTAAAGCCTCACGCCACTATTCTGTGCTACTCCTCTTAGACCTGTCCTCTGACTTCAACACTGTTGACCACTCCATCCTGCTATAAATCCTCACCTTTCTCGGCATCACGGACTTGGCCCTCTCCTGGACCTCCTCATACCTCTCTGAACGGGCATTCAGTGTCTCTCAGTACTGGGCCCACTACTCTTCTCTATCTACGCTCTTGGCCTGGGTCAGCTCATAGCCTCACACGGCTTTCAATGCCACCTGTATGCGGACGACACCCAGCTTTATATCTCCGGTCCTGATATTAACTCTCTACTCTCCCGAATCCCAGACTGTCTATCGTCCATATCCTCCTTCTCCTCCCGCCTCCTAAAACTAAATGTGGATAAAACAGAATTCATCACCGTCCCACTCCATCCCTCCACCTGATCTCTCTATCACTGTTAATGGCTAAATTCTCTCACTGGTCCCACAAGTCTGCTGCCTTGGGATAACCTTGGACTCCTCTCTATCCTTCAAACCACACATCCAAGCCTTCACCTCTGCCTGCCACCTCCACCTGAAAAATATTTCACGCATCCGCCCATTCCTCAACTTTGACACTACAAAAACGCTTGTCCACGCCCTTGTCATCTCTCTTCTAGACTACTGTAACACCGTTCTCTGTGGCCTCCCATCCAGCACTCTCACTCCTCTTCAAACCATCCTCAACTCTGCTGCCCGTCTTATCCACCTCTCTCCCCGCTACTCCTCTGCCTCTCCCCTGTGTCAATCCCTTCACTGGCTACCCATTGCACGGTGAATTCAGTTCAAGTTACTAACCATGACCTACAAGGCTCTCCATAACCTCTCTCCTCCAAACATATCTGCTCTAATCTCCAGATACCTCACCTCACGCTATCTCCGCTCCTCACAGGACCTTCTCCTCTGCTCCCTTCTCATCAGCTCCTTACACAACCGTCTCCAAGACTTCACTCGTGCCTCTCCCATACTCTGGAACTCCTTAACCCAAAACATCAGACTCTCCCCAACTTTCACCAGTTTCAAAAGCAACCTGAAAACCCATTTCTCCAGGATAGCTTATAACCTACACTAACCCCACCACCAGTACACCCGCCCACAAACATGTCTGCCCCACACCTTCTGTCTCTCCCCTCCTTCCTTGTAGATTGTAAGCCCTCGCGGGCAGGGTCCTCTTTCCTCTCTGTATCAGTTACTAGTCATTTTTCGTCAGCATTGTATTTGTAACTCCCCTTGAATGTACAGCGCCCTGGAATCAATGGCGCTCTAAAATAAATAATAATAATAATGGATCTTAGAGGGGCTTACAACCTTATTCGGATCAAGGAGAGGGACGAATGGAAGACTGCATTTAATATCCCGGAGGGCCATTTTGAATATCTTGTTATGCCCTTTGGGTTATGTAACGCTCCCGCGGTCTTCCAGAACCTTGTAAATGATGTTTTCCAAGATCTGATTGGTCATTGTATGGTTGTTTATCTGGATGACATCTTAATTGGTCTTCTCACGTTAAACATGTACGACAAGTTTTGCAGATCTTGAAGGTAAATCGTTTGTCAAACTTGAGAAATTTGTTTTCGGGGTTCAGGAGCTCCCTTTTCCCGGGGATATTTTTGGACCTAAACTCATTCCGATGGATCCCGGGAAGGTTCAAGCTATCCCCAAATTGGGTTCAGCCGTCCCCCCTGAAACCCTTAACAGCGGTTCTTAGGCTTTGCCAATTTTTATCGAAAAAAGTATTTGTAATTTTTTTGTTTTTCGCCCGGTCATTTAAAGGGTTTTGGGCTAAAAAGGGGGGTTTAAAATCAGTAACTGGAACCAGAGGCCTTAGAGGCTTTTGAGAAGCTCAAACAGTGTTTTTTCCAGCCCCCGTGTTGGTTCAGCCGATCAAAACAGGTTTGGGTTTAAACCGATCGTCTTGAGGTAGATGCCCTTTTGATTTGGGGAGGGGGCAGTTCTATTCAGGGGGTTTCCTTGACAAAACTCCGGCGTGTGGGCCTTTTTTTTTCCCCTTTAAAATTTTCCTCTTTTCTGAGAGGAATTTAAAGGGTGTTGGGGGCCGGGGAATTTTTGGCTATTAAATGGGCCCTTTTAAGGGAAAGGCGCCCTTCCTCGAGGATGTCCAAAAACCAATCCTGGTCCTAATGGCCCTAAAAAACGTTTTCCTTTTTAGAGAAAGCTAAAAGGTTGAACCCTCGCCCGGGCCCCTTTAAACAAATTTTTCTTTAAATCAAATTTTTTTTTTGGTTAAATACAGACCCGGGTTTTAAAGAATGTTGAAGCGGGGCACGTTGCTAAAATTTTTGTGTCATCCCCTCCCCCCTCAGGATGCTCCTGTCCCAAATTTTTCCTAAAAAGCGGTTGTCTCAGTCAACTCCCCGGGCTTAGCCATGGAGATCAAGATACACCCGGGAAAATGAGACCCTGTTGATTGTCCTGTTTTTAAGGTCTTTGTCCCCACTCCCGTTTCGGTTAACCCTTTTTTAAAAGAAAACACCTGATTCTGTTTATTGGACATCTCAGAGTGTCCCGGCCCCAAAGAGAATCTTTTCCCCAAATAAATGGTGGCTGTCCCCTTGCCCGTGTTTTGGGGGCCTATGTAAAAGCCTGCGACACATGGTCGGGGAAAGGGTTTCCCCGAACTCCCCCCTCCTGGTGAACATTGCCCCTTCCTTTATTGGACCTTTCCCTGGGGCTCACATCTCCCTTTATTTTATGACCGATCTGGGCCCACCTCTAAGGAAAAGACGGTTATTTGGATGGTAGTTTTATCTTTTTTGTAAGATGTGCCCTTTTTATTCCTTTAAAAGCGTTACCATGGTCCAAAAAGTTTTCGGGAACCTTTTTTAAAAACAATTAAAAAAATTTTTTTAAACTGTATGGGCTACCCGAAATATTTTTTCTGATAGAGGAGTTGAATTTGTTCCTGGGTTTCTGGAGACTTTCTTAAGGCTCTGGGATCACCCCCGTTTCCTTTTCTTCTGCCTTCCACTCTGGAGACCAAAGGGCAAAAGGGGGGGGTGAATCAAACTGTTACACAAAAACTCGGGTTTTGTCTCCCATCCCGCAAAGGGGATGGGGGAAAATATTTACTTTGGGGAGAATTCGCTATTTTAAAAACCAGGGGAAAAGACAATGTGCACGCTGAATCCCGAAAGGGAAATAGTCGAAAAAATCACCAAG